>NESQ01000780.1:0-14104 GCA_003070745.1 Tuber borchii | reverse complement strand
TTCGGCAGATAACCTACCGAGATGACTTAGTATATGCGCCGCACCGGGAATTCGATCAGAATGGATAGAGAATATATGCCGAAATGCATATTGCCGACTGGTGGTGGGACGTTCAAGTATAGTTTTCCGCCCTCCTTCATTTAAGGTTGTCAACAGTCCACAGGAAACGCTTCCCGTTGGGGCGACGGTGGTTCCAATCATTGGGATATCTGATCAGACGCATCTCACCAATTTCTCGGGGGACAAGAAGGCATGACCAGTCTACATTAGTATCGGAAATCTTCCGTCGACTAGACGTAACAGACCTGGATCAATGGCAGTTCTCCTTCTTGAGCTATTGCCCGTTCCGCCCAAACTCGCCAAGATCCCTGCAGCAGACAAACTCCAGAGACAGATTAATGCCGACACCCTTCAGGGCGTATTCGAACCCATCTTTGAGCCCTTGATAGATACTACGCTAGAGGGGGTCCCAATAGACTGTGCGGACGGGAAAATCTGGAGATGCTTCCCGATCTTGTCTGGGCGGATTGCTGACAATATGGAAAACGCCGCACTACAGGGGATAAAAACCAACGCCTGTCCTAAATGTGAGGTCCCTGCTCATGAGTTAGGAACCGGCGCCAATCATCATCGGGCTAGAAATTACGCAAGAAACGAACGTTACGAACGACTTGGTATAAAGACGGGGCAAAGTATTTTTCAAGGACTTGAAAGAGTTTCGGCGCCTGATCTGCACATGCCGGATTTGCTACATACGAATTATCTAGGACTATTCAAACATATGATGCAATGGATACAGGGATTTCTCAAGAAACACTCACGACAGCAGGCGTTCGACGATGCCTAGAAGGCTTTGCCGCCGTACCCGGGATTCTATGCGCCCAACAAAGCTTACCGTGAGATTACGCAGTGGCAAGGAAAGGAGATGAGGGTTCTAGGGCGGTGTCTGTTGAGAGTCCTCGCCGTGGCATTGAGACAACCTGATACGACACAAGTACAACGTTTCAAACGTGCCCTCATCTGCGTCGGGTCGCTACTTGTTTTAGCATGATGGCTCAATACCAAAGCCATAGAGACGAGACCATACAATATATGGAAAAATATGCCAAGCGTTTTCACAAGACAAAAATATCTTCTTGCAGTTGAGGATATCGAAACAGACGCAGGCCAAGTCTAATGAGCTGCACAAGGAGCTACGCCGCCAGCGTACGCTAGTAAACCAGTCAGTCGCTAGATCGAAGAGGCCCCGGGTACGCGAGGAAGACCGCCAAGAAGAAAAGGACCAACGTATGGACTTGATCCACGCCGAATCCCATTTCAACTTTATTCAGATTCATCTAATAATTCACTTTCGCGAGCACATCTACCAGTTTTTCAATATTCCTATGTTTTTTACCAGGTTTGGAGAGCTCGCGCAAAAGGAGCAGATCAAGGACCGGTATCGACGTTCAAACACAATTGACCCAGAGCGACAGATACTAAGCAGCTACGGCCGGCAGCATCCGATCCGGATGAGACTTTTGAACTTAGAATTCTTGCGACGTACCAGAGCAGGTCGACCAGCGGAGGTAGTCGAGCATTTAGAGAAAACGAGAACCGTGTCAGTCCCACCTGCCTATCATAGGATTCTGAAAGGACGTCGTCATGAGATACGCAACGTCGTTGATATTAGCAGAGTGTCCGATATCTCTCGGGAAACAATTTGTCGAGAATTGATACGATATAGCCGACTGAACCTGCCACTCAGGCGCCGGCTTCGTGAAGATCTGGCGGTACTTCGATCGCTACCGGTTGAACTAATGACGACACTTGAAATCCCAGTGCTTGCATTCCAGGAAACCGATGTTTACGACATACACCGGGCCCGGTGTACTGGTACTAGACTCTTCTGTATCCAGGCGAGCAGGAATGATTGTATTTGGATATAGGCTGGTGGCCTGCAGAAGTATGGTGCGCTTAGGGGGCATGTCCCGGCGAAGCTCATAGCTCTTTTCAAAATCAGGGATTACACACACCAGCAAACTGTCTACCGCCTTGCAGGAGTTCAATTGATGAGTGTGGTTAACTCAGGGCGCCCGTCAGATGTACACGGCCTTGTGATGGTTCATCTGAGGGATGAGGCCCGGGAACTGACAATTGTGGATATAGGAATGATTATAGGCCTAGCACATCTCATACCAGAAACGGACCGGCGCTGGCTTGTTACCAGCAGGATCGATTTAAGGACGTTTAACGAGATCTATTGAACCACGCAAAAGGGGGCTGGTCCTATATGATTTAACACGGATGTATATATGTTATTTAAGTTGAGCTCCGTCGCTCCCACGCCCTGGCTCCGTTGGGGAGCCAGGACGTGGGAAATGACGGAGCCAGGGCATGGGAAACGGCGGAGCCAGGGCGTGGGAAAAGGCGGAGCCAGGGCGTGGGAAACTGGCGCAGCCAGGAGGTTGGAAAGAGATCAGTATATAGATGAAAGAGATCAGTAGTACATACTAGTAGACATAGAAATTGAAATTTCTTGAATTACGCTAGTCAGACCATGGGTGCAATTTACAAGTAGTACTACTAGTATCGTGGGCTAGAGCTACTAGTACGTCGCTCCCCTGAAAGAGATTGGACGTCGCTCCACAAGTGTGAGAGTGCGTCGGGAGGAGACCCAGAAGGGGCAGGGACAAAGGGTGTATTGGGGAGGTGTTGGGACGTAGGAAAGAGGGTAGGCAGGAAGTGTGGCGTCCTGACGATACATTAGGGCCAGAGGCGGTGGGGAGGCGCCAGGACGCCAGTGGAGTGAAACCCAACCTTCAGACGCAACGGGCGTTAAATCTCACGTCAGGATGCACGGGACACAGGGGACGAAGAAATTGACGAGTAATACGTCAGGACTCAGCGTCCACGCGTCAGACGCATGTCAAATTTTTGCTGATGCAGTACTGAGTATCAAATACTCCTCCCTTCTACTTCAAACTTGTAATTATTAGTTAAGTAGTATTGAAGAAGTACATTACCAAATACCAAATTCATATCTTCACTGCTAGAATAGAAATCTCATAGTCAAAATACCACATTTTGTATATAGATTTTCTTCTGTACATTTATTATTTCACCAGGCCAATATGTCAATGAATTATATTAGTAATATATTCAACTATGAATATAAAATTCAAATAAATCATTTATTCAGCTAGACAAGTCATCTTGTATATATTTCAATTTTTATACAAGATCTTAAAAGAGTAGTCTTATTACTCTTATTTAAACCCAAGTATTTTTAATAAAACTACTATTCAAAGAAAAGAAATTTTATTAAGGGAATAAATATTAGATATTCTCATTCTCCATCTTTAAAAGAACTTGGTAACAGATTTTCAATATGAGATCACTACTATTTATATAGATAGTGAAATATGCTTGTGGTTTTTTGGTGGTTGTAATGATGAGCAACATCCCTGTGAAGAGCCACATCCTAGGCAAAAATGTTAGTTATAGGAATACAGTATATTGAACTAACCAATTGCTTCCACTACTAGCTCTATGCGAACTTAGAATGGTGCTTGAAAAAGAACGAAAGGTCTATTTTTCCTTCCCTAATCTAAGTAAAGCACTAAAGTAATTTAAGGCAAAACCCCTTTTGACCTAGATCCCCCGCAATCCTGATAGCGTGCTCTACAAAATGTTACCTAAGTGGAATCGCACGTTCCTGTAAAGAAAGAAATTAAATCTAACAATTTGAAATATTTCCCAGATCATTAATCAATTACCTTTTATAAAAGAATATTAATTGAACAAAGACAAATTTCAAAACTTACTATGCAAAAACCCACTAGTAATGAATAACTCAATTGTAGAGTATTTGCTTCTGCTACCCATAACCCCACAATAGCCAGGCTCTGTACTATAATCAAATTCTACTACCTTCATTTCTACTCAGAAAGCATCCGCATCACGGGTTAGTGTAGGTGGACCAAGAATTGTCCACAATATCTCAGAGGGAGGGCTGACTATCTGGTCAGCTTTGGTTATGAATTTGATAGGAGAGGGCGAGGACAGTGGTTGAATACCGCGTTTGGCCATCCTTACTCTACTTCAAGGCATTTATCCATCTTAGCTCTTCAAATAAGACATGAATTGTTTCTCAAGAGAAACAGCAGCTTCAGTGAACTAGCACTCGATAGAGGGCTTTCCTTTTTTTCTGTTTTCATTAAAACTTAATATTAGTTATAGTACTCTTCCACCAATAATTTATAGACATTTTGTTATTGAAAACCTCATATAATAAGCCAGAAAGGATTAACATAACCCGTTCGAGGAAGAGAGTATTACAAGTATTCAAGGAGTACGCTTTTTCAATTAGATAACTATTTAAATGCCACTAGGTTCTTTTGAATATGAGGTTTGGGGTTCCAGGCAATACCAAGACTGTAGCAATTACCACTAACCAGTTCTGTTTCACTTAACCACCCTGACAACTCCTCAGACATCCAAATTTAAAGTAATCATTCATAATGCTTCCCAGTCACTAGGAATATTGTGCGATGTAAGCTTAACATCTCCCTGCTAATAATATAGTATAAAATAAATAAGTAATATATATACATATAGACTTTAACCTGTGGCAAATAAGTTGGCAATGCAAATAGACTTTGTTATGGAGGAAAGTGGGGTGGGTTTGGTGTGGTAGGGCCCAGCAGTTATATCGGCCTAGGGGGGGGAGTTGCTAGCTTCTCGATGTCCTGCCCTTGTCTGGGACCCAACGCCACTCACTTCCTGGAGGGGCGCTCAGTTTTCTCCTTCTACATTTTACAAGGGACTGTCCAGGGCCTAGGTGGAGCAGGGCCTTGGCTCCCGTACATCAACAAAAATATTAATCTGTGCCCTATACCCCATATGCGGCAGGGCGCACCTGGCGCAAAATACGTCAATACTCAATATGGAAGCAATGCCAATTGGACAATGAGTCCTGATTTTGCGTCGCCTAATATCCTGCGCCCTGACACTATTAGGACACGGACCCCTATACCTTCTGCACCCGACCCCGTCTGGTGCTATACTCTTGTGCCCTGATAGTATCTGATGCGCTGCTCATGTGCCCTCACACTGTGTGGTGCTCTGCTCCTGCACTTTTTTACAATCTGGTGCTCAGCTCTTCTTCCCCAAATATCTTTTATGTGAGCTACTGCATCAGGGCGACACCTGATCCTCCACAACTCTATCCTTACAATGTCTGATCCTGGTGTCATTTCTCTTGACAGGTGATATTTATCTTAAGTGTCTGGGCTTCACTCTGTCTGTCGCCTCAGATGTGTATCCCCCGATCCGGATCTCTCTCGTCCACGTATTTCCCTGTGACAGACTCTACCTCCATACTCTCTCCCGTGGAACTCCAATATCCTAATTTCATCCTCTACATGCTGTGTGTTCTTGCTATTACAATACCTTTTCCTTTCTGGCTTGACAAGCCTCAGTGATATCATAATGCTTGTCACTTATCTTGTCCGATATGAAGCTGATATTTACACTATTTACATTATCCAGAGATCTCAGTGGTGCCTACTCATCACTGATTCTATTCCTGATTTTGCTTTCCCTTCGTATATCAACTGTCGAATAAATAGTATTAATGTATTAACCAACTCAACATCAGTAAACAAACTGCCTGTCCCGCGTACCTCATGTTCTTCAGTTATACCTTTTCGCACATCGTGTGTCCTATGATCACGATATTAAAAATCCCCTTCGTTTGACTAAAGAAGATCATATTAATACTCCTTTCTGCAAAATATGAGTAATATTTATTAAGAACTCACAGACCTTTTACATACTGAAGTTGAGAAATTTGAGTTCATAATATGCAACTTTGTAATGTAAAATGTCTAAGAGATATTGATCCAAATTGCTCATATTTTGCTAAAATTAAGATATGTATCTGATCATTAGGGGACAGAATTACAAGCTTCATGATTAACCGGGATTACTTACAATTAGCCAAAATGTAAAACTCAACGACATGGCTCACCATAGAGTACACAAGACAGATTTCCTTTTTGCCGATGGACACCTACTTCGACAGATTCTCCAAATATACTCATTTTCTTAATTACTCTCATGAATACCCTCATTTCCACTCACTTCTTCATCATCCTTTTCACCATGACTTGCCCCTTCTTGTACTACCCCTATTCTATCAAGACTCCGTGAGAGGGGTCGTGACAGATTAAGACTACAGTCCTGTTCCAAGATAGTCCCATGGGTACCTCACCTAAGGCATCTGGACACAAGGAATCAGCATCCAGTAGTTTGAGAAAACGGGTAGCTGGTGTTTGATTGAGTTCACAAGCCAAGTTCTTATAGTATGAATCGATTTTACTATCCTGCTGTTCCAGTAGTGTTCTATCATGGACGATGATAGGAGTTGGAATGGGCTAGGGAGATTGAATTCTGTTTGCAGTTTGAATTAAGTGTGCTTGCTGTTGCGTAGTCTGGCATTATGGCTGCCTCTGTAGCTCGGAAGCTACCTCTGCTCAATTGGCCATATACTCTTCACAGCGATCTTGTCATATACCGTACTTCTCCTCTATCTTTGCTTGGCTGGTTCCATGAATACTGTTCCGAATTATGACCTTCATATGCTTTGGCCAATCAGCCCACCTCTGAGTTTGCCAGATAATAAAAGCATTCCTAGTTTAGATCGTATTAGCGTCTGGAGAGACTGAGTCAAATTTCGATTCAGCTCACCTTCTATCCCGTCAGGCTTGAAATAGCACATTTCATTATATCTTCCTGTCTGCCACAGTCATAGGGTATGATAGTGAATTGCACAAGTTGGGCGAATCATCATGAAATTGATGTGCCCAAGAAATTCTGGTTCAATAATCCCAGGCCTTTTCTTACCTCTGAAGGACAAATTCAATATGATTTTGAGAATCTGGGTGACCGCGAGTCGGAAGGTAATACTCTGAGTGGAGTTTGATTACTCTTTGCTATTGGAAGATGGCTTGCCAACTAGCACACACTAATCTCATATCCATTTGAGGAGTATATAAAGCTACCTTTTTCCAATTGATAGTCTTCCCTATGCACAATTGCCATGAGCTCATATCAGATATTTAATAATTTTCTGATTGTAATCCTTTACATAGAAAATAAACCGGGATCTTACCCTATAGTGTCAGCTGTGTATCTTCATTCAGAATTAATACTAAACCCGATATCAGGGAAACTTCATCCCTGTATTTCTCTGTTCCCTTACGTTTCTTATACTTTCCACTAATGCTTCGATTTTCTCTGTATGGGAGATATGATGAAGGACTACAAGCCACATATGGTCCATCTCAGACACTACAGTCACTGGACCTGGCAGTGGGTTATCAAACATGGTTTACCAGAGAATCAGAACTTGTACGTGAGATACTATAGCTGCTTCAGCTCCACTCGCTATATTTTGCTGTCACAGAATATTATGCCAGATACACTCATGGTGTGGTTTGCTCAATTTGCGGGATTTCAACTTCTAACTCTCGATGTAGTGGCACAGTGAGTGGCAAGATAGGGAGAATATTGCCCTACCCTGGATAATGGTATCACTAGTGAAGTATACACTCTACTGGGCATTATAGATCCTCATACTGCTAGGGTCTGCCTAATCAGTGCTGTATCCTATAACTCTGAGGTAACCAAAACAAGCACAGTCAATACATGATGCTTTATTTATCAGTCTCTTATTTGTGATTGATAACCGAGTCCGGCTCCTCTAACTTTGGGAATATTTTTGTCTCCTGCATCTGGCTTAGTGTCTGATTCCATTTCATCTATTTTGCATGTGTTTTAAAGTTTATCACAACTATCATTACTTAGCCAAACAGTTTCCGTTAGTGCTTGTGCATCTTGTACCCTCTCACTATTGGTATACAATGTGCGATGAATAATCCTTCTCCAGGCATGCTCTGCTCATCCTTTCAGTACTCTGTTTTTGCTTTGGGTAACTCTTCCAAAGAGGAGAATTCCCCGTTCAGTAGCGTGATCAGAGAGTTCCTGAATTGGTTTTATTGTATTCCTTACACCGATACCCCTGATCATACATCTGCTGATACGTCTTAGCCTGTATGTCCGCTCAGATTTTCTAGTCTGAGAGTTAGCTGGCTGCTTGAATTGACACCCAGTTTTCTAAATATCATAGAATGCAGAACTGGTGCTCAACGTGAGTAAACATTGGACAATATAAGAATTAGGCCGTAGATGAATCGAATCTATTTTTAGTGTTCCATAGATGTGGCATTTGTGGTTGTGTTCAAGTACTTGTCAAGTCTTATATACTAGAATTTAGGGGGGAAGGGTTGTAGAATCACATACTATCACTCAGTATTGAATAACAATACTTGGAGTTTAAGTGAGGATGACTGCTTGTTCAATATGATTATCCGAACTTTAACACTGTCAGGGATTACGTAACTTCGACACTATTATAGATTATGATTCCTTTGACTCCTGTTGGCAAGGTTCAACGAGATGGATTTCCCTAGTGTAGAAGACAAAGCAAAATTTACCCACAACGAGTATAAGTTTGCGCCACTCATTCTAGTAAGACACTTGGCCCACCCAAAGCAGAATAGAATATTTAACCCGCATCTCCCGAGGTCAAATCAATACTACTCACCCTTTACAAATATGCATTCATGCCATGTGCTAATGAGATTGACTAGTTTAGTCCGCCGACCCCAGTTCAGTTAAGGAAAGAATAGGGGGCATAACTGATTTAGAGTAAAACATGTTTTCTGATGTTCTGGCAACCAGGCGTAAGGACTGATACAAGATGTAAGTAGCTAAAGCAAGTGCGGCAATTGGTAGCTTTCCTATTACATACCAGCTAATGAATCACAAATCGAAAGTTGTAACTAAAGTGATCTAAGACCAAGTGGAAGGTACTAGAGTTTAGTAAAACAAAAAGAAAAAAAAGCACCTTAGAGGAACTAGGAAAATCTCCAATTGTTTACATCCAACCCTGCGGCTTTTTCAGTCGCACAGTTGGAGCGATGGAGATTGGGTGTTGATAGAAGCACTACTGACTCCAGGCATTATAGAAACCATGGACGCCGCATATCTCACAGAAGCTGCTGGTTTTGTCTGAGGTGACGCAGCCTCTTGTTCGGTCCCTGTCACTGGAGTGGTACGAAACGGCCTATTAATCAGTATAATAGTCACTGTTCCCAACCATTCTATAGTAGTATCCCTCCCAGCCATGGTGGGTAGAGACAGGTGGATACAGCCTCAGTCTTCCCTAATAACTGCAGTCCTGTAGGTGACGGCCGGGTCCTATTGGGATATTTCACACTAACCTATAATAGATAGTGATCCTGTGAGTTGCATTCGATAAGCCAACTCAGCATGAAACCGTGTCTTATTTTCCGTATTCTCTTATACTTTGCACTGTCCAAACCGTGTTATTTAACTACCAGTAATTGTTTGAAGCATCATCAGATTCCTCACATGGGAGTTAGGGCTAACTCGGGCTATCTCCCAAGTCGTTAGTGTAACAGTGATCAGGAGATTGCGAAAAGGTTTGTCACCATTGTGGGCGATCAGTCTTTTGGGCTTAGCATTTCATTTCATTCAACTGCCCACAACACACATTATGACTCAAAAAGCCGCTAGGGCATAGCTGCCCATCTGAGGCACCGGTTAGGATGGACTACAAGTGGGGGATCAGTCCCAGGCAGAGGCTGAACAGGCAGCGTCCCTCCTGCCCTTGAGAAACGATCAACGGACTGCACGTATTGGAACATAGGTAAAAGAAGAGGAGACCTAGTGCGCATTGCGGATTACAGGTAAGTGAGGTTGGGCATCCTCCATAATATATAATCCAAAATGCTGCGCAGCTGCTACCATTTATCTGTCATGAAAGCTAAAAGGCATGTCAGCTCCTGTAGAACCTTCTGGATGTCACAGTGTTGCACCTGTGTACATGGCAGAGAAGGCCCAGAGCCTGACTTCTGCTAGCGTTGGGCAGATACATTAGAGCTCTTGACCTATTCTATTTGGAATAAAATGGTAGTCCATTGGGTTGAGGGGCCCGCAGCTCCCGATCCCTATTCCTACTTCCTCAATTAGGTATTGTATTTCGAACATGATATTAACTGATAGCCTGTTAGCTCTCTGTCGATTCTTATATCATTTAAAGCAATCATCCGCCTGCCTGGACACACCTGCTGTTCCCTCTGGCTTTCAGACTCTCACAATTCCACATCTGCCTCCTCCTCATCCTCATCCTCATGCTGGTAATCTTTATCCTGATTCTCTTGCTCATTCTCATTCTCATCTGCTTAAGTAACTCCCATATTTGCAACCTAAACATTAAGAATGAGGAAGAAGGCATTCCCGTTTGCAGGCTAAGGGGTTACATTGGTCTCAGCTCTATCCTCACGTGACTCAACGACTATGAGATCGAAGGGATCTTGGCCATGGTTGGCAAGCAGTCATGCTAGAATATCATTATTGCTATGAAGAAAGATGATATGCTGGAGGAGAAGAGGTTTTTGAGTTGTTGACATTGGCTGAGGGCACCCTCACCAGTGGAGTAAATCAGGCTTTGTGGGTATCCGATACCCGCCTCCATACGCTCTCCTCTAACCACCTTGCCAAGACCTTTCATACTGGGTTTTGCCAGGAGACCACAGGCAATTCCCTGGTCAGTGTTGCTAGCAGAAATGGAATCACCATGCAATGGAGGCTGTGCTTTTGAGGCATCTGTTTGGTGAACCATATGAATTCTTACTACCTATAGGCAATCGATTATTGCCCAATCAGCCCCAGACTCTTCCAAAATGAGATAGTTAGAGGCTCAAGGGAGATAGATGGAAATGATCACCTACAAGAGGATTTTATGACTTCTCTAGTACCAGTAGACTCCATGATTCAATATAGGTTAGACATATGGAGTATCCTGGCTGGGTCTTTAACTAGATTCAGCAGGTAATAGGTTTTTTCCCAGAGGCCTTATGCATTGTATCCTTTTTAATCATCGTGAGGCAAGCTCTTACAATCAGAATACAGTAAGGGCAGGTCGTGATTGAATTAACTTAGGATTCTGTCTAGCGTCGAGGGTCCACTTTGCAGAATATCAAGGAGGTCTTCAACTGGTGACACCAAGTGTTGTAGTCTTCTGATTGGAGATAGGGATCTAGCAACCTATGCCACGAGTTGCTGTACCAAACATCAGTATTCTACTTGCTATAATTTCAGAGCATTTGTTAGCATAACTGATTCTGATAGCTGGATAGAGATTTCTGTTGAGCTACCTTGTTTCCAGGTCTTCAATAGCTGTCTCAAAGTGTGGGTGCACCTCTGGGTCTATCTTCAAAAGAAAGTTCCTTGTTAGCGCAATATTGTAAACTTGCGGATATAGTGGCAGCTGGATTACTTATATTCTCTGCTCATCCGGGTGACAGGGGGCTGAACACAGCCTAGTCTTTTTTGCATTTTAGCCTCTGAGTACTAAGGCTCATGTGCCACGCTGTGGGACGTCTAAGACAAGTTGCAACATGAAAATTGCTCTTGAATATATAGACGTAGTCTAGTTAATTTCACTTCTATGAGTACTATTTCTGTGAGATCAGAGGTACCATAGGAGTGTGTGTGATATTTAGATTAAACAGAATGCAAACAAGAAAAAAGAAACCAAAATTTAATACTAAAGATACATCGACAAAGAGACAATAATCTGAGATGGAGGTAGGGGTAGGTGGGTCCAAACCCTGAGCCAGACAGGGGGGCATGTTAGAACAGCGGAGCAAAAGGTAGGGAGGGTATTAATGTCAGGCTGTAACAATGTGTGGAAGAGGTCCTTATATACCCCTACTCGATTTTAGTTATGCATTTCCTCATAGTTAGCCGTCTGTAGGGGTACCGCAAGAGCAAACAATGTGCAGTAGAGAGTACTAGTACAACCATGTGGTACACTGATATTTGATACCGGCGGTGTGGATGAGATATAAACCAACTATATTGCCGATCCATGAATTGCCATGAATAAAGATGTGGAAAATAGACAATGCAATAATTGTGAACTATAGGAGTCTCAATTGGAATTTCCACCGCATGCAATGACTTATAGTCTGAAGCCTCAGGAGGTAGGGATACCAAGCGATCTGAGGCACAATATCTCTTGGCGTCTGCCAAGACACTTTCAATATCACTGGAGTTGAATTCATCAAACGCAATAGTACACCTATCAATATTGCTAACTTGAGTGAGGCCAGACAAATATGAACTGATCTGATGAAGATCAATGGATAGTGTATAAGAAATATATTGACTCTAAGTAGTCCAATACCTAACAATGTCAGTAATACGCCAGACATTTAGGTAAACTCAGTAAACGATTGACGCACCGTAATATTCATGCAACTCACAGGCGTAAAGCTCGAACGGAATCTGTTGGGCTTACTCTGTTCAATGGCCTCATTATCTTAGAAGCATTCAGTCAAGCCAGCCATACCTTCCTGATTTCCAAATATTCAGTAGGCATAGAAACCGAACAAAATCGCTTGTACTTGTGCTTATTACAATTTTTGTCATGAAACCGACTCCTGTTCTGCTGTCCTATGTGACCATGAGCAGTACGCCATTCTTCCACCCACTGTGCTCTATTCAGCCTATTTGCAGACTTGATGGCAAATAGTATACCTTTTATGGAGATTCCCTTCTCTTTCCAATGGAGGATGTCGACATCCCTACTTCACCCTCGCCTTCCTCCCGGACGTTGGTGATATCAGAGAAGACATTGGATAATCCTGCCAGCAAGGTGTCACAGCCATTCACCTCTTATGGTTCACCTGGTTTATTAACCAGCCAGGGATCAGGTGAGGGCTATAGGTGTTGTGGGGCATGTATTACCAACCTACGTACTGGTGCTTCACAACCCCAATAGGAAATATCATTATAAGGAAGAGAGTTGTGCCCTCTCAATATCTATGCAGGTTCCCTACTAGGCTTTTTCAGACAATGGCAAAACTGGAACCAATGAAGTGGGTCTGCAACAACTGGATTCGATTGGTGTCCCGCCATCACAGCTTCATCTTCATCAATGGAGATATAATTGACCCAAGAGACTCGTATGTTTGGAGGGTCTTATTGTCATCATCTTTCTTTGCTGGTAATACCAATTATATATCCAATTTGGTAATATATTACCGATCTCCCAATTATTGCTGACAGTGCACTTATATTATATGAATCCAAATCAGCAAAGCGTAGCCTGTTGAGCACGCAGCAATTATGCCGTAATAATGTGGGCAGTGATCGTCGCGATTAGCTGGTAGCAAATGCAAATAATATGAACTGGACATGTATGTCCAAGGAGTGCACTCCAATCTACAACTGCATAGTTATTAGGTGAAAAACACAAACAGAGCGATCATGTTAAAGAGGACTCATCTTATAGGGCCCGGCGATTTCCTGGGGGATCAGGTAGGATTGATACAGGTACAGGGCTGTTTGCTATGTTCTCGGCAGAGCTGGTTCCTGGGCTTCTGTTTGAACTACCAGGCGAGCCACAAGGTGGGGTATAGACTAGCATTGGTGCCTGGGGTGAGTTTACTTGTACCGGAAGAAGACACGGATAGCCTTGTCCTTGCCCTAGAAATAGACCAGGAAAGGCTTGTCCGTACGTCAGAACCACACCAGGCATGGCTTGTCCTTGCAGTAGGACATCCCCTGGAATGATTTTTCCTTGCCCCAGAACAATACTGGGAACAACTTGTCCTTGACCCTCAACACTACTGGAGATGACTTGTCCCTGTACCTGCGCTGGGTTAAATAGTCCTTGACGAGAAGGTACTGATGGTCATTACACTAGAACAATGCCTGGAAGGACTTGTCCTTAGGCCGGCACAATACCCGCATCAACCTGTCCTGGAGCTCAGAGTGGGTTAACCGCCACAGGAGACCATTAGAAAGTCCAAGCTGGCTTCACAGCAGCCGTAGCTAGACTTCACTAAACTGGAGTGGCTGTAGGTCATAGTACTGCCGGAATAATTATCTGCCCAGTGGGCACTGCAGGCTAGCCTAATGGACCGAGAGGACAGCCCTTAGTGATAGCCTCAGCCTATTTGTT
>NESQ01000078.1:0-288228 GCA_003070745.1 Tuber borchii | reverse complement strand
ACTACTAGCGGTCTTTACCCCCTGCCGAGGGGTTCCCGAAAAACATAAACAAATTCACAAAGGAGCGGGAAACTTAGCTGATTTTTTCATTCTTTTTTTTTTTTTTTTTTTTTTTGATTTTCCTTCTGGGGTTACACCGTTGCCACCCACACCTTAGGGGACCTTTGCGCAACATAAAAAGGGGTGGGCCCGCTCTTTTTCTACCGCTCCCCTTTTTTCCCCAGCTTCCTGGAAAAGTAGTTGGCCGGAATGCCCTCTGTCTCGTCCACATTCCGGTGGCCTTCTTTTAGGTCGCACTGCCTAGGGGGGGCAGGAAGGAGAGTAGTGAGAGTCTATGGTTGATACTCGCCTCAGGAAGTTCCCCATCCTTTCCCCCGGGGTGGGCAGTAATTTTGCAAATAGGGTGTAACTTTTGCATAAAGGTAGTAACTTTTTCAGGTAAAAAGTTAAAATTAATTTTTTAGTTTTGATGGTTTCGCAAGCTATTTTCCTAGGTAACCGTAGATGTCTTTTTCGATTATATCAATCCTTGTTGGTTCCTGCCAGCCGTGACAATTTGTTTTCCTGCTTGCTTCTCAGGATCAAGGTAAGCGCCGCTTCGTTGTCATTCTTAACTAGTTGGTTGGCTCCGATGTCTGTCCACTAAGTCAGGTAGACTCAGACTTATGGACCTAGGGAGACCAATAGGTATTGATAAATCGTTTTATGCCATCTCGGTGTCCGATCATTCCCAATCAAGTGAAGGAGAGGATCGATGAACTTGGTTGACTTTTGGGGTGGGCTTTGGATGCGGAGGTGGTTGCTGCACGGCAAGGGTTGTTGTTCGTCGTCAGAACGGAGGTTTTGTTTTATCCCGTCCCTTATTGTTTAAAAAAGTTGTTGCCACGACAGCCTGTCTTCTACACTTCTGCTATCGGTGGTTGTCAAGGTGGCAACGAGTGCAACGGTTCTCCTTTTTCGTTGAGCTACCAGTTCGTCGGAAATTCCTTTATGAGCCTCCTTTCAATTGGTATGTTCGTCTTTGGAATTATTTTTTGCCTGCGCAGGAGTCGTTCAAACCGTCTTCCACCTGGAAGCGTATTCTTTTCGACTTTTATCGGTAAAACCATTGGGTCCCTTTTTCGAGTTAAAACCTTTATCATTGTTGACTTCTCGCTTTCGCTTTGTCATCGCTGTCGGTGGAGTGATTATCGATTTCGATTTTTTCCGCCGTTCGAGAAGTTCCTCCTCTTGTCTCCCAACATCCCGAAGAATTTTCATCCATTCTTCATCATTAGCAAACTTAAAATGAGAAAGTCGCCTAAGAATGTCTTCGGGAAGTTTACTCTCCACTCTTACTCTCCACGCTATTCCAGTGAGGCCTGCTTTAATGTTCAGGTTTTCAAGAAGAAGAAGGTAGATATCAATTCTGCCCTTGTATGTCACTTTATCCATTTCTTCAAGGGCTCTTCTTTCTTCTTCAATTCTGATATATCGTTTGGTTATTTTTGTCGGAATCACTCCCATGTGGAATAGGCGGGGTCTCGAGCATAACCACCTAAACCCCCCATGACTTTTCGGTATTTTTCCGAAAAAGGTGCGACTTTGTTGCCCTTTGTTTTACCGAGAGCAAACACAATTCGATGGCTATAACCTTCCCATTGCGCAGGATTGCGGTCAAAATAATCTTCGCAAGCCGTTAACCAGTTTCGTACGTCCTGGTTGTCTTCTCCCTGAAAGAAATAAGGAGGTTTAGCGATCTGCTTTAATGGTCGCTGTGGTTCGCTAATGCTTCGAAAGAATTCTAGCATAGCTCTGGTACACGGGGAAACATCTCTGGGAATGGGCGTTTTCAGAGGAGCGCCTGCCGGCCTGCTGCCCTTTCTGCCTCGGTCGCCTTCTCCATCGTCATCATCGTCATCCGAGTCGCCAGGGTTTGGGTCTCCACCAGTATTACATGGTGGAGGTGGGGGTGGTGGCGGGTTTAATCCTTCTCTTCCTTCAACTCCTTTTCCTTTGTCTTGAGGAGTTGATGCCGAATTTTTTGTTTTGTTGGTAACATCGTGTGTTTCCAAGGGTTTTGACCGACCTCGGTTGGAGAGACCAGGTTTGTCATCAGCTGCAACTGAAGTTGCTACCGAATAAGCCATTAATTGGGCTTCGAATTTTCGGACAAGGTTGTTAATTGCGGCTTGTGATTCCTTAGCCTGTTGATTCAAGATCGCTTGTGCTTTCTTGTGATTATCGTTGAATTGGGCGGCAGTAATTTCGTCCTGTCGTTTCAACATCTTTGCTGCTTCGATCTTTTGTTTCTCGAGTTCCTTTTTCCATCTCGCCTCTTGCTGATCGAATCGGCGTTTCAGAAAAAACAGTTGTTCAGCCAATTCGAGGTCTCGGCTTTGGGAGTCCTGGTTATCGCCAGCCCGTTGCTCTTATTGAAGTCTAAAAGCTTCGCGGACTTCTTGTCTTAACCGATCTTGTTCTACTTTCATCACACTTTGGAGTTGAAGTAGGTATTGTCGGTGTTCGGCGAATGCAGCTTCGGTAACTTCCTCGTTTCTAGCTAAGCGTCCATCGAATAGTCGGAGGTTGGTATATGCTGCCTGAATCTCTGCTGTAAAGCTACTTAAAGCAAGATGTGTTTCATCTTGGCTTTGCTGAATTTCTCCCAGGATGAACCGAAAGGCCTCTGCTAATTGGTTTCTGAATTCCACATAGGGGTTGGGGCGAATTCTGGAAGGTCTTCGTCAACTCGGACTTGATGTTGCAAGGAAATGTGAACCTGTCCTAGTCAGGGTAAAGGACCCGGTAGTAGGCATATCTGAGTTATCGGTGGGTGGTAATGATCCTGTCAGTGTGGAACTGTTGTCACTAGTGTCGATTGGATCGGTAGGCGGTGGAAGTGGGGAGTCTGGTTGTCGTTGATCGGACATGATGGAACGTACGCAATATTGAGGGGAAGTAGCACTCGATAATTGCAGAGGATGGGTTAATGTTTTGCTATAGTAAAAGCTTTACTATAGCTTCGGTATATTCGGAAGTTGTAGTTTTGTTTCTTATCGTGAATGTTCCAAATCGAATGAAGTGCTAAGTTCCGGAGGTTCCGTTCGTATTTTGGACAACAGACTGGAAAAAAGTTGTGTGGGAGGGCTCGTTTGCACTTCTTGCAAGAAGGGCACTGGAAGAAGCTATCGCAATCGTAATATTGCCTTGGCATGTGAGGGGATAAGGTATCGTGGAGGAGCCTTGGTGACTTGAGGATAACAATATAGTGTTACGGGGTAACTAACTCAAGGGAATAGAGAAAGCTAGGCCAGATCGTATTTGAGGTAACGGAGGGAAGTCAGGAAGGCTCAGGAGATGATGGTTCGATAAAGGTAAAGTAATAAAGTAGAAGTTCTCGAATCTTTTAAATTTTGATAACTTGTTATATTGTTAAGGTCTCTTCTCCATTGCTTGATTTTCTCAACCTCCGGGGAATAGCCCTTACTACTTATACTAAATTCTCACTACTTCCTGATTCCTAACAATCATGTATCTATCTAAGATTTCGGCTTCGTCAAAGGAAGTGCGAACACTCTTTGACCCTGAATAATTGCCCCACTCGAACTCAGAGAACTTCCAACCTCTATTTCATCTGAGGGTGTCTCCACTCCACCAGTAGATAGTCTTCGATCTCTTTGTCCTAATAGACTAAGATCATATACGTGGTTGCAATGCCAACATACCAATAGTCTTTATCGTGAACTATCGAGTGATCAGTCCGAATAGCCAGATAATAACACATAATGCAGTATATGCATATGCACCGGATAAGGAATAAAGTCCTCTCTCTTTATCTTTCCAATCGGTAATCATACTCATAGAACGTGAGTTCTTCCGGTATCCCGAGTAGTTAACATAGATGCCTCTAGTTGCTCCTACCACGGTGAGCTGAGGTTGGACATAGGCTCCTCCATTACGGTGGCGCAGCCTCTACTAATAATATTAGTGAGCTATTCTCGTGTGCGTAACAACCTCCGACATCTGTAAAAGATGTTCAGATTTTCATCGGGTTTGCAAATTTCTATCAACGATTTGTCAAAAACTTCTGGAAGATTTGCACCCCAATCACCAACCTGCCGAAAGGAGAAAAGGGAAGTTTTATATGAGCAAAGGACCAGCATGATGCCTTCAAATACCTCAAGTGATGTTTTTTTACGGCCCTGATCCTTTGTCACTTTCACCCAGAACGCGACACAGTACTCGAAACGGATGCAAGCAATTAGGCTCTCTGTTGCATTCTTTCACAGTTTCAGGAAAAACGATTACACCCAGTTGCATTCCACTCTCGAAAACTCAATTCAGTCAAGATGAATTAGACATCCATGATAAAGAATTATTGGCTATCCTCGTTGTCTTTATGAAATGGAAACATTACCTCCATAGGACCGAAAAACCAATTACAGTCTATACCGATTATCAAAATCTCCAATACTTTCTGACTACACAAGCTTGAACAGCAGGGCTAATTCGATGGGCGCAGAAATTATACGACTTCAATTTCATTATTGTTTATCAACCAGGCTCGAAAGGAGGTAAACCTGATGCTTGAAGCAGGCGGCCTGAGTACCACCCTGAAGAGGGAGCTACGCATCGCGAACAACAAATTCTACAACCTAAACACTTCGGCAAATTCCAAATTGCAATTGTTTGGGGAGAAACCTCCTCACCTTTCTATCAGGAAATTTCTCAGTCAGAAACAGAAAACCACATACGATTACAAAGACTTGCAGAAGACGCAAGAATTCCAACTAGAGGATTCAAACTTACGGCAGGACATGACCTCTACAGTATCGAAACCTTAACAATCCCAGCTAAGAACCGACATCTTGTTAAAACCGGATTAGCTATTGTGGTTCCAAGTGGTACTCACCGTCGTATTATACCAAGAAGTGGCTTGGCAACTTAAGCTATATCGGTAGATGCCGGAGTTATCGATGCAGACTACAGAGGCGAAATCAAAGTCCTTCTCATTAATCATGGTTCTTCAGATTTCAAGATTCAGAAAGTAGATCGCATTGCGCAACCCATGGTGGAAAGAATAGATGATCAAGACTGGATGGAAGTGAATGAGATGGATGAAACAGAAAGAGCTGGACAAGGATTTGGCAGCTCGGGACGAGGATTGGAGTTGAAAGAAACTCAACCAATGATATGCTTTCTCCATTCGAGCAGTACACACGAATTCTATGATACCTCTGATGTCAACCACCACCAGATACTTTGAAAAGGACAAGTCCTATTGTCCAACGCTATTATTGCAAAGGCAAACCTTAAGAAGTTCAAGACTGACTTTTGGAAAAAGTTCGTCAAGTGGCAACAGAAGATCAAAATTGGCTGCAGAAAATGGAAGAATTGGAAGTAATAAAAGGAGAAGGAAAGGAATTGCTGAAGCAATAGATTCTATCCAATGACCTATCTTATTACAAGAACCGACTATATATTCCAGCAAACGAAGACCTGCAAACACTCATCGTAAAAGGATGTCACGACTCACAAGTAGCAGGAGACTTCAGACAAGATAGAACACTCGAAATTATTACTTGAGACTTCTACTGGAAAGGACTCGCCGACTGGGTTAACAAGTATGTACGATCCTGCACTACTTGCCAGCAAGCAAAATCTCCAAGACATACGCGATTCGGTTTACTTCAACCCTTACAAGTACCCTACACAGCTTGGGCTTCAACTTCGGCAGACTTTATTACGCAATTACCGAACTCTGCACGTTATACCCCGATCATGGTCAGAGTAGACCAGTTCACAAAAATGGCATATTTTATCAGATTAGAAGAAAGAGCAACTGCACGAGATATAGGAGAAGCATTCCTTAAGGAAGTATGAAAACACCATGGGCTACCCTCATAAATCATTTCAGATATGGATGCAAAGTTTGCGGGTGAATTTGGGAATCATTGTGCACAAAACTTAACATCAAACAGAAGATGTCAACAGCATACCACCCTCAAACGGATGGACAAACAGAACATGTCAACCAAGTGCTGGGAGGCTACCTCCGAATATTTATCAACTACGATCAAGATGACTGGTACCACCTTTTACCCCTCGCCGAATTCACATATAATAACTCGGCAACGACTACACACAAAATGACCCCTTTCTTTGCAAACTACGGTTATCATCCTCAAACTGAATGATTAAAAGAACGAGAAGCCCAGAACCCAGGAGCTAACATGTATGCTTACTAGATGAAAACGATACATCAACAAGCAAGAGAATTCCTCGAAAAGACAAAGGAAGCCATGGGACGATATCATGATCAAAAGGCTAAGCAACAACCTGATTCCCAAATCGGAGATCTTGTTATGCTTAAGGCAAAAAATATTCGCACACAACGCACTTCAAAGAAGTTAGCCCCTAAACTCTACGGCCTATTTAAAATCCTAGAACGATGAGGAAATCTTGCCTATAAAATCGAACTATCGGACCGTTGGAAAATCCAGCCGGGATTTTACGTAACGTTACTCGAACCCTACTGAACATCGATTCGACCGGCTCGAGAACAACCAACTATTCAACCCGAAGAGATTGATGGTGATCTTGAATGGGAGATGGAGCAAATAGTCAAGAGTGAAATAATCTCTTACGAAAGACAGGTCAGGGGAAGACCCCAAACATTCCACGAAATATGACATTTCATTAAGTGGAAAGGGTATTCAGAAGACGAGAATACCTGGGAGCCACCTGAGCATTTGGAAAATGCGAAGGAATTGGTAGAATTATTTCATAAAGAAAATCTGGAAATGCCATTGTTGGGCTAAGTAGTATTACTCAGAAAGGTTTTTCTGCCGTGGTCAAGCAAACACGGAAGGTTTATTACCCTATCTTGTAGAGTACTAGAAGGATTTAACATTTATTGTTTATCACTACTCATGTATTATATATTTCAAGAAGAATTTTGGGGACAAAACCTTTTGAAGAGGGAGCTAGTGTTACGCACACGAGAATAGCTCGCCAGTATTATTAGTTGAGGATACGTCACTGCGATGGAAGAACGTATGTCCAACCCTAACCCATCAAAGTAGGAGCAACTAGAGGCATATATGTTGACTACTCGATACCGGAAGAGCACAAGTTCCATAAAATCAATTACTGATTGGAATGATAAGTGAGAATACTCTACTCCTTATATGATGCATATGCATATTATGCATTATGCGTTGCTATCTGGCTATTCGAACTGATCACTCAATAGTTCACAACAAAGACTATTGGTATGTTGGCATTACGACCGCATATATGAACTTAGTCTATTAGGACAAAGAGATCGAAGACTATCTACTAGTGGAGTGGGAACATCCTCAGATGAAATAGAGAGTCAGAAGCTCCTCTGAGTTCGAGTAGGGCAATTATTCCAGGTCAAACAGTGTTCGCACTTTCTTTGACGTAACTGAAATCTTGGGAAGATACATGATTATTAGAAAACAGGAAGTAGCGAGATTTCAGTATAAGTAGTAAGGGCTATTCCCCAGAGTTTGAGAAAATCAAGCAACGGAGAAGAGACCTTAACAATATAACAAGTTATCAAGTTTAGAATTCGAGAAACTTCTACTTTATCACTTTACCTTTATCGAACCATCATTACTTGAGCCTTCCTGACTTTTCTCTGTTATCTCAAATACCATACAGCCTAACTTTCTCTACCCCTCTGAGTTCATTACCCCATAACACCAACCAACCAGTTCAAAACATTTCAACACCCTACACTTATAGTAGGAGACCTCAATGTTCACACACTCTACTCTGATCCTGAGTGAGACATTGCATCCAACGAAGGACGCCGTGGAGAACAATATTTCAGAATAGCTGGCTACATGAATTCTCCATACTAAACGAACCAGGAATCTACACCAGAACACCAGATATACCAACACAAAGGCTGTCAGTAATCGATTATAGCCTAGCAAATAGACAACTATCTGACTACATCGAAAACTGGAAGACCAACATACCTCACACGGGCTCACATCACATTGCGATAACAACCACAATCAGCTAAAGGTCTCACAGCATGGCGAGACCGGCTCCTAACTGGAATGAGATCCAATGGAAAATCGATGGGAAACCCAACCTAGCGATCAAGGCAGACCTGAAAAGATCGATGACTGATGTTAATGAAAAAGGACTAACGACCCTCACCTGGACCCTACCGAATGAACCCGAAAAGGCAATCGAAAACTTCAAGTTCAACTTTTTGTTAATAATACCTACACTCAAAACATACACCCCAACGAAACAGCTATGCAGGTGGTCAAAACCGTGGTGGATATAAGAACTCACACAACTTCGGATAGACTTCTGCTGACTAGAAAGGATTACTCGTGAATGCCCTACGGAGAAAGAAGCCACAAAACAAGCGAAAAGGAAGTACCAGAACGCGGTCAAAAGGTGTAAGCCTGCACACTGGAGAAGCTTTCTAGAAAATGCAAAGAAAAACGATGTATGGACATCACATCAATTCACTAAGAAGAGGTTAGGATCATTGGTGCCAGGAGGGAGCAGTTTCATGTCAGCTGCCGAACTCAACAACGCCATAATGCAACACTACTTTCCACCCAACCCGAGGCCAGTGCGGCTCAGCAACTCGGAGCTACAAGACCCCGAACACTACGATAACGTTAACGCCATGGACGTGTTACCTGCCCTGAGCCAGTGCAGCAACAAGTCAGCCGCATGACTAAACCAAGTTCCGTATAGTGTATAGAAAGGCATATATAGCATCAACCATGAAATCATTCCCAACCTACCGGATGACTTGTTCAGATAGTCCATACACCCATCAAGCCTGAAGAGTGTGCTCGGAATCCTCCTGCCCAAACCGGCAAAGAAAGACTACGAGATTTTCACAAGCTACAGGGTCATCGCTTTAATGCAGACTTTCTCCAAGATAGCCGAACATGTAATGAATCAGAAACTCATGAAATATGCAAAGAAGAACGGACTGTACCAAATTAATCAGAGAGGTAGCCTTCCACAGAGGGCAACGTTCGATGCAGGACTATCACTACAACACTGGGTGAAAGAAGCACAGGCTGCCGGGTTGAAGGCTAGCATAATATTGCTTGACATCAAAGGAGGATTCGATAACGTACACCATCAGACCCTACTGGAACAGCTAAACGCCCGAAGTATCCCCAGCTACATGGTCAAATAGATTTCCAACTTCATATCAGATCGGGAATACGCAATGATTTTCCCAGGATCACAGAGGAAGATGTGCAATATTAATACCGGTATACCACAAGGCTCACCCCTATCACCAATTTTGTTTGTGATATATGTGGCACCCCTCCATGGTACTACCCAACGAACGCATGAATTCAGATCGTTGTATGTGGACGATATACAAATCACCGTTAGCTCCCCATCCTGGAGGAGAAATACTAAACTACTAGAGGAGGCTTATAGACAAACCCATCCTAAGGCCGAGACACTGAGCTTTGACTTCTCACCTCACAAAACGGAACTGATGCACTGGCGTACCCAGAGGAAACAGGCGGATGTCTGTGAACATCCTATAGTGGTGGACGGACAGTACATACAACCAGCACACAAATCTGTCAAATGACTTGGTTTTCACTTTGACTCCAATATGGCCACATGGACCCACTTCTCCAAAAGACTTTCCCTGGCACAAGCGGCCTTCGATCGTATCAAAAGACTTTCCTCCCCTAGGGGAATGCTTACACCCTACAGTGCCAGAAGAATAGCTAAAGGAATTATCATCCCCACCCTACTATACGGCACTAAATTCTTAGACCCAAACAAAACAAGAATACACAAAATCGAAGTCTTTGTAAACAGGGTTAAACTCTGGATTACGAACTGCTTCTACACTACGAATACCAACGTCCTGTCGGCCAAAGCATACCTGATACCGATCGAATTGTACCTCAAACAAATATGCGACATGGCCACAGTAAGATGGGCCACGGCATTATCAGAAAACAACATCGCTACAGCCATGCTACTGCCAGACTTTCCGATCCAAGACACATACAGATACCCCATGAACAGAAGAAAGGCCTTCAGTAAAAGAGGGGGAATGAAACCTAAACAATGGGATTCCACATCCATGATGTCAGTCTAGAGCGTGCTACCTGCAGATAGAATTGTGCAACGGGCCCGATGGCTTTTCAAAAAGTGGCTGATCCCAAAGAAACCTAACTCATAGCGCCCACCAGAACTGGGAGAATTCAAATACTACGAGGAAATGATTACGAAAGTCTGTGATGACATCTACACCAAATGAACTATGTGAAACTACCCTGTATATTATGGCTACACGCCACCGTTCAGGACGTGTTGGCGTTTCATAACGACACACAAGTTTGCCGCAGCCCATCTTCATCAGATGAGGGCCGGCAAAAGCTACCTAAGAGCACATAAGGACTGGAAGGACGCTGAGGCTAATCCGACCTGTCCAAGGTGCAAGAGTGACGAAGAGAACTTTAAACATGTGATAACTGAGTGTCCTTCCCTGGAGGGAGCAAGGGAAGTGTACTCAAAAGATATTTTTAACATCTCCGCTGATGCCGTGGTGTGAAGTGAAAAGAAAAAAGGCTGGGAGTTAATGAAGGAGTTGATTTCATTTATTTCCTTGAATAAGATTAATTTTCCTTTGAGTATGAATGAATTTCGTTTCACAAGGGCAAGTCAGGTTCAGTCTTAACAAGTTATGTTTGGGACAGGTTGCAGGGAATCCTTGTGGGAAATTTTCACTTTGATGTTATGCTTTTGCCTTATTATTGGTTTGTGTTTTGATTTTTTTCTTTTGTTGAGTTTTTATTTGGGTTTTTATTTGCCATGGGATGTTTCCCGAATGCAGCGGTTGTACCCTAGGGGATGCTTGTCATGTACCTAAAATCATATCACGGATTTAACAAAAAAAAAAAAATTACAAAAAAGAAAGGAAAAAAAAGAAACCAGACCTCACGCCATTCATTCATCTACTTGTATCCCGGTTCATAAATAAAGTTACCCCTGACCCGACGCCACGGAGTACGTCATATCTCACAAGTACCGGTACTTGTAATCATTACCGGTGCTCGGGCTGATGGCGACTTCACCACGTTTGATGCAAGGTACCGTAAGCGTGTTTTTACTATACCGGTACTTCTACGCAGGGAGGGCACTCGGTAGGTAGAGTAGGTAGATTAAAGGTATAGTATTATAGGAATGCGGCGGTGCGGGAGGGCGCCGTATGTAAGTGGATGGGAGTACCGTACCGTATTTACTGGAATGATTGAACCGCATCCCTTCGTTCGTTCCCGTTTTTCAAGCCCAGGCACACCAATTTTAGTTCGCGTTTAGGGCAAAGCTAAAGTATGGTTGTGTGCCCGAAAGGTAATGAATGATAGACAACACACCGAGATAAATCACAATCAGGCGAAGTACTCGTACTCGTACCATAGTCCGGAGCAAATCTACACAGAAAACCTAGTTCCCATCATGGTAATACTGAGTAGTACTCACTTAGCACTATTCTGAGCACTACACCACCTCTGAAACACAGAGTTTTTCATATCACGATTACCCAAACAGGCTATCTAGGTAGTGAAGGGGGACCGGTACCACCCTTCACGTTTGTCAGATGATACTTACATCATGCTTGTCACAATTATTCCTAACTTTGCTCTCTTTAGTTACTTCACCACCGATCACTTCCACTACCAGCTCTACGGGCACTTAGCGTCAGTGCATGAAAAGGATCGAAGGGATAAAAGGGTGGGCGCGAAAACGAACGAAGGGATGCTAGGACGTTGGAGCTGCCTTTGTTGGTAAGGTCTGGTGGTTTTTTCTTTTTTTTTTCTGTCCGAGGCCCAAGCTGAGGGGGTCAGTTTTGGCTGTGCGCTCGCCCCCCTATCCAAGAGAGGGAATTTCGGACGTCTTCGCGAGCGGTTCAATTATTCCAGTAAATACGGTATGCGGTGGGGGGGCTGGCACGAACAGTTCTAGGTAAGGGAGGGAGGTGTCGGTAGATATTAGGTGTGGTAAGAAGAGGTGGCGAATCAATCAAGAGTGGGGTGAATGGCTAGGTAAGTAGGGAGGTAGGTACCGCAACGATACGGTGAGGTATCGTAGAATGGTATGATACCTTTGCTCCCGATAATTTTTTTTTCTTTATTAAACAATTTAGTTCCGGCTGGACCAAGGGCCGGGGAGGTTATTTGGATGTAGGTACAGTACTGTAGAGTATCATGCCATAACAGCACAGCACAAGTAACAGGTAACTTAAGCTTTCAACGCTAGCTACGGGTTATTAGCTTAAGCCCTGAAAGGGATCAAGATCAAGCCCCACCGATATCCCAATCATAACAATAATAATATGCTAGAACCAATCATAAAATCCCGCCGAGTATTGGCATAATAGTGGTGCCTTGGAGACTATTATACTACTACAATACTCGTGTGAAAGTCTAGAGCGGAGCACTCTTGTTCAACAAATAGGAGCTCAAGTTGTGAAAAAGTAACAGCTTAATATGCATGCCGAAGAATACCTTGTGGTGACAAAAGCCCTTAGCTTACTATCATAGATAGAAAGAGGCGGTATTCGCCAGCCTGGGACTGTTCGCTATTTGTGAGATTTTTTCCTGTGGGAAGTGTGATAGGTCGCGATTTCCGATAGAGGGCCTTGGCGTAGAGATATAAACTATCCAGCTGGAATTTGGGAAAAGTGTTCGAAACGCCTCCGGGAGGTTATTTAGCGTCTACTTATCGGGAGTTGAGGATCATGGATCCATGGAAGGGAAAGGGGAATAGGTTTCATAGCATCAAAAAGGACGTAATGCTAGGTGACTGAGCGTTTTAGATGGTTTTTTAAAGGCGGAATTTTGTATTAATTAGCCTCAATTTTCCCCACCAGCTACACTAGTCCTAATCGCTAACCAAGATACCGTTACAGCAGTGCCTCTTCTTACTTCCTACAAATACTCTCTGCGTCCCAATTCTCGCTTCCAACACAAGGTTTACACATAAACAGCTCCTCCGCATCCCACTTAGCCTTGATACTAAGCAACCTATCATAGATCTCTTCTCCCCAGAAAACCTCCTGCCAGCGCCTCTCATTTAAATCCGCTTCGTTCATATAAGCACCCATATCCGGTTCCAACGCAGCAAGAATGGGAGTCTCGACATCCGTCATGTTCCGTGCTATAATGGCCTGCTCCTGGAAGGGGGTGCTTGTTTCCCACCCCCGTGCAAACACAAGATGGATAAGGGCCTTTCTCCAGGACGGGTTAATCGCTGAATCAAGACATTCGTTCCTAGCCACTTGGCCACCTGCAACAATATGTCCAATGAATACTGTATTCTGGTTTGGCCCGAGGGTCTTGAAAACATCGCATAACTTCTTTGGCCCATCAGCGGACTCGAGAAATTTGCGAGAGATAAGGCGAGAGGATAACAGGGAATTGCTGGCGGTCACGTCGGTACCTGTTAGACTCATGTCTATCCCAACACTGATGGGAAACGAAGGTAGCTGGGTCCAGTCTACCTGTGAATTGGGGTATCCACGTGCTTTCTGGAGAAGTGGTGCAAAGAGGGCTTCGGTGGCATTGGGGTTAGATTGACCAACGAAGAATGCGCCAACTATGATGCTGTTTGTTTCGTAGAATATGTAGTAGTATCCTGACCCACCTGCATCGGAGAGCTTTGGGAGGAACCCATGGAAGTCTGCTATGAATGAATAGAATTGGTCCCTGTCTGGGATTGTTGCGTTGAAATTTGAGACTATCGCCGTGCTATCGGGGAAGGTGCGAATAGTAGCGGATGTTACCACCCCGAATGTGCCACCACCACCACCTCGAAGAGCCCAGAAGAGATCTGAATTTTGACACTCATTGGCAGTTACATGTTTGCCCTAGCGGAGTAGATGGTTAATCATTTATATAAACTGGTGAGGCATTCGTGCGGGAAGCTCACATCTGCAGTGACAATCGTGAACTGGTAAGCGTTATCAGACGCCATTCCTTTCCATGGTCCCAAAGGGGAATGCCCGCCCCCCTGAATATAACCTCCAGCGGCACCGACGGTATTAGCAAGCCCGATCACCGCGGTTTTCCCCTTATCCTTCAATGCCGAATACAAAAGCTTTAGCTGTACCCCTGCACCAATAGTAACAGCTTCTTCGCTCTTCTTCCACTTGCAACCTTCCGGCGTAAAGTTTCCCGAGAACTCGATGTTGTTCATGTTGTGTGTCCAGATTTGCAGTGACCCCCTACCCGCTGATCGCCCAAGGTAGTCATGCCCGCTGTTTTTAATGACAAGCCGAAGGTTCTTGTCACGAGCAAAGCCGACAGCGTTTTGAATCTGTGTTGGGGAGGTCGCTGCAACGGCATATACTGGTACATTCCCTTGGCCGCATGGGGAGGATCTGGGGGTATCGATGTAGCAGGTCTCATTTGTAACAGCTGACGTCTCAAAATTTACTTGTTGATATCCACCTTTACAGAAGAAATTGTTAGTTGAGAACCGGGATCGTAGAGGACCCATGGGATGCCTACCTGGGAAGCTTCCCCTCCAGACTGAGAGAGTATAGTTTGCTTTGGCATCCTCGCAAGCTGCTTGATCAAATGCCGGATCATGGCAGGGTGATGCAACGGGTTTGACGGCAATCAAAGATCCGGAAACTGATGCGTTAAAAGATGCCCATTCGGATGGTTTAGGCCAGCAAGAATCAGCTGGAAGACATCGGCATCGAGAGTACCGCCCGCTCCCGGAACCCGAATCGTTAGTTGCAAGGCCGGGTGGAAAAAAGAGGATAGCTGAAAAGGCAATCGAGAGGATGAGAGACTTCATCCTGAGATGGAATCCTATCTATTGAATTTTTGAAATTAGTCTGAATTGAATGATACCCTAGAGATCGGAGTATCTCCCTTATATATTCTAGAAAACCAACCTTCTAACCACGAGGCTAACGGAAACCGACTTCGTCAGGCGAAGAGCCAATGACTATCAAGCTTCCAACCCACTATAGACCAGAAGGCACCCATATCCACTCTCCCCTGCCAGAGTCTAAGCCGATATGCTCATCTTCGTGACGTCCGAAAGGTGGAGAACGGCAAAGATCTTGCCGTTGTTGTTACACACTCTCGACTTCGACAGGGCGCAGCCCCACCCGAAGCGAATCCCTGCACTTGCATCTTTCCTCCTGCAAAAACCAGTTACGAGGTTTGCGGCTCTCTGAATACGAGGTAGGTTGCGGAGGATAGGTAACCAGGAAACTGTAGGATGTCATGCCAACACGCATTTTCGGCGGCCGACTTCCGTGACGGGGGTTGGGCCGCTGGCCGTATGATAGGCTGCCATAAGCCTACTTGTACCAGCAGCGCTTGAATGCGCAGGCACGGCACAATGGTTAGGCTCTTCAAGAACTCTATGATGCTTTTCTCGTATTTGCCTTTCGCTAAAGATGGAACTTACAATCATGGAACACTCAAATACACAACCCCCCCAAATACACATTCGCTCCTGATTGGGCTTCTGATTGGCTGAATATTAGTAATCTCAATCTATAAACCAATCAGTTAGGAGTGTGTATTTGGGGGGGTCGTGTATTTGAGTGTTCCGCGATCGTATACCGATCTGCTTGGTGGGTCTAAAAACTACTCACTCGCCCAAACACGTAACCATATTCGTCCCTAGGCATTACCCAAACTCAAAAACCGCTACCCCAATCAGCCAATCCCGTACCTAAGGCAGTTATGCCAACCCCATTGAGGCATAAGGAAAAAAATATCATTCCTGCGGTGTCCTTAACATACCTGTAGATATTAAGAAAAACATATTTTCTATAATAAAACCCACTCGATCTCCACCAAACCCAGTAGAAGCTCGAGAGACAACCAGTTTCACTCACAGGCGTTCACTCGATTACACAATTGCTCACTATATTGAATACAGTGCTTGCCGTAGGCCGGCCCATGAAGGCCCACGGAAGTATGAATACTAAAGATGCGCCTTTCGCCAAACCTTAATGTGGCACAGCACCACCAGCCCCAGGGGTCAATCAAGGTTCTCACAAATGGTCCCACCACTCGCCCTAAGCTATCCCTTGAACTGCTGAAACATTCAGCCCTGTTTAGAATGTTGAACACTAGCCTATTTGAGTAACCGTGATAGGAAAAACCTTGCGGTCCGCTAGAGGCGTAGTACTCAGAATTTCGGGAAATCTGCATTCCTCAGCATGTCCAGGATGGAAACGATGAGTAGCGCGTAGATTTTCTCCCGATTACTAAAATAGGCTAGTGTTCAACATTCTAAACAGGGCTGAATGTTTCAGCAGTTCATGGGATAGACGACTTCACATGCCACTCAGATTGATGCTAATTGGGCTAATTTCCTGTGATGAAACAAGCAGCTGATCCCTTCAGTTGCAACATTTTATCCAATTTGCCACAGAACACTCTCCCGCTCAATTTTAGCAGTCAGAGTAAGGGGGGTGTCCGAGTAGCTTGCAAAGTCGTCTAACCTAAATTCATGGGTACAGAGATTCCATATGAAACCTAGATAACAAAAGTATAGGAAACCAGCTTCATTAAGAGCTCAATTTCAGTAAGTTCATTTCTAGCTGGCCACACGAAGTTAGGGCACATAAAAATCTAAGAACTTAATTGTAAAGCACCCTGAGCTCCTACTATCCCCTATATCATCCCCTGCAACCAGAGCAAGCAGCAGATCCTGAACCACATAAAGTTCAGAATTCATAGAAAGTATATAAACCAGTCCACTATCCAGGACCTGGTGCCTTCTAACTTAGTAGCTAGCACTTTGACACAAACCCTCACTCCTCAGCTGCTCCATCCTTCTTTCTTTTTCACCTTCAGGGGAACGTTTATAAAAGTGCAAAAGCTTCTGGAACCTGGCGGAACGAGGTAAAACCTAAGTTACGGGCTTTTGGAGACCTAGGTGATGTTAACAGAAAGTTAAGGAACAAGCTTGGCGAGCCTATTCACTTATCATAGTCAGCCTACCATAGTCGAGACCAATGAAGTAACCGACAAAATATAATGTCGGCTTTAAACTGGGCCCCTTGAGGGGTACGGCTACAGAATCATATTATCCTCATGGGTATAAAAGTATGGTTAGGATCCGATTTGATGGTTTTTTACGTTCTTAATGCAAGCGACAACAACCTTGGCAACATTATTGATAGCTCCCAGATTGTTAAAACCCTCCAATACATTCCAAAACCAGGAAGAAATTAACTAGACTAGACCAGAAATCGCGAGAATAGGCACTGCCCCCATATATCACAAAATCAGCGATCCAGCTCAGCATTGTGAAAATACCACACTTGCCGCCTTAATCACGAACCAAGATCTAGAAACCTGGACACTTAATATCATACTTTCCCACAGGGAAAACTCGCGCAAATAAAGAATAGTGCCAAGATGGCGAATACCACCTCTTCCTTTCTAGCTATGATATTAAGCTAAGGCGGCTCTTGTCACGAACCAAGTCGCGCGGGCTTGACACATCTCGCACCGCGCCAAACAGTGGGTAACATCGGTATTGTTCTGCATGTATGCATATTAAGCTATCACTTTCCTATAAATTAAACTCTTATCGACAACAGTTGCTCCGCTCCAGGCTTCAACAATACACGAGTGTTGCAGTATAGTAGTAGTAGTCTCACAAACACCACTATGCCGATACTCGGTGTGATTTTGTAATTGCTTTTAGAATATTAGTATTATTAGTTGGGATATCAGTAGGGCTTAATTCCGTTGAGGGCTTCCTAGTACCCGTAGCTCTCTTTAGCTAGTGTTGAAAGCTTACTAGTTACTGGTTATTATACGTATTGTACTACTCGAGTACTGTACCTGCCCCTAAATAACCTTCCCTCGCCCTTAGTCTAACCCAGACTGGATAATAATATTATAAAAACCATTCAATAAAGAGAAAAAAAAAAGATCCCCGGGGGAAAAGGTACTACGGTAGACTCGAGTACGATGCAATACCTCACCGTACTTACCTGCCCACCTACCCACACCACTCGATCGATTCGCCATCCCCTCTCACCACACCTAATATCTACCCTTGGGACCGTTCCACCTGCCCCGCCGCACACTCTCACACACCCACATACGGTACTCCCCCCCCGCCATACTGCCTGCCCGCCGCATTCTTATAATTCCTTTAATTTACCTACTCTACTTACCGAGTGCCCGCCCTGCGTAGAAGTGCCGGTATGGTAAAAACACGCTTACGGTACCTTGCATCAAACGTGATGAGGTCGCCATCGGCCCGAGCACCGGTAGTGATTACTTGTAAGAGACTTGTATGACGCGCTCCGTGGCGTCGGGTCAGGGGCAACTTTGTTTATGAACCGGGATAGATGAATGAATGGGGTCGTTACCGAGCGAGAGGTTACTGGGGTTTTTTTTTCTTTTTTGTAATATTAGGAGATATTACGGTAGTAGCACTGATAACATCATATCGAAGTGTTTTCAGAAAAAAATGAAAAAAAAGAATTGCTGTTGCATACTACCGGTATTATCATAATTCCCGGATCTACAATAAGTGATAGGGCTAAATTTTGGTGGTATGATATACGATAGCTAGAATTACGGAGACCGTTCAGTGTCCTAGAGCGCAGTACTATGCTGGTACAGCACTTTACTATACAAAACCAGGCAATAAATAAATCCTCAAGCGGAAAAGCGCTTATTTCTTTGCTGGTGAATGGATCAGGCTTTGGGGGGTTAAATACTGTACTGGATGATTTGTTAGCTATAATACAATTCCGCCCGAAACTGCAGCGGGCTCAAAAACATCGTATGGGATCCGCTGAAGCGATGATAATAGTAACAATATTTTAATAATAAAAAACTCCCCCCCACGTGACTCCGGGACAACAAATATGATACAATCACAGTACTATACGACGGCTAACAGACCTCCTCTCTACCTACTATAAAAGCTGTCACCCCTATATCTATTATTATTTTTCTCTCTTCAGCTTCGATACCGTAACTTGCTCACCACCCACGAGCTTGAATAATAGCCTCCAAACACCTTCCTACCCCCTCTAGATCTGTGAGTAAGCTGGCATGGCCTCTATCTATCGCAACTCTCTTGGTGCACTTGTATCCAGGGGGGAGTTGAGCTTGCGTGGCCAGCGTGACCCCATCACCCGCGCCAAAGGCCAAGTCGTCGAATAAACACTCCCGGATTCCCTCGCTTCCATCGACCCATACCCCACGAACCGTCGCCATGGTTTTGCAATAGAGCACTGTCATGGGCGGGTATAACCCCATAGAGTCCTTCACTGGGTCGTAGTCTAGTCCCCGTTTGAACTTGAGTGTTTCGGAGAGCACATCCTCGAGGTAGGGAATTGTCTTCGAGAGCGGGAGGGTGGATTTCTGCATACCCACTGGTGTTGGAGTTTTCAAGTCGGTTCTTCCTCTGAGGGTGCTCCCGGAGGTGCTGGAGCTTGAAAGGATTGAATTGGCTCGTCCTGGGGGCGGCTCTCTTGGAGACTCTCCAAGTGCCCTGGATAAGCCGGAGCTCGCCCTTGAAGGCGGTGGTGAAGTGGGGAGGGATGGCGGAGAATTCATGCCCTGGGGTAGCGTCACCGGCTGGTAGGGAGCAGCACATGGTGACAGGCAGTGTCTCATCCAGGTATCTACATTAAAAAAGTCAAGGGGAAGCTGCCTCCCTGTATTTCGGTCGATAAAGCATTGTCCATCTTCTGGTAGGAAAACAAAAGATGTCCGGAATGAAAAGGTCGCCTAGAACATGTCACCCAGGTGAGAATTCCTCTATGGTAAGCAGAAGATGGAGCAAGTTTTTGATTTTTTTTCGCATACCTGGGCAGAGAAAATCTTAGAGTTCAACATCACCTCATCCCCAATCTTGAAAGCGCCTAGAATACTAACGCAAGTACTCGGGCTTCCCGCAAAAATAACCCCGGAGAATAATTCCGGCCTCTGGTTGATGGCATGCCGAGTGATAAGTCCACCAAAAGAATGAGCAATAACCAAAGCGCCTTGCCCCTTCTCCCTCACCATTCCAGGCTGCGCGCCAGCATTGCATGGCAAAGTCTCCAAAAACTCAATAAGTCTCTCTGATAGTAGCTTTGGTGAAAGCCTCCAATCATATCCCCAATCATGAACACTTCTGTTATTCTCTTCTGCCCTTGACCTTAACCTCTTCAGCAGGCGTTTCGAAACATCCACAGGCCCGACGTTAGTTATCATCCCATCTGGAACAATCCTCTCCTTCATTGCTTCCTCATCTTCCGGGTCTAATCCGACCTCCAGGTCTACCTTCCTCAAATTCAATCCAACTTTCAACGGAATCCACACACGCCGGTTATTCATAGCCAGGTCCCTTAATACCGATCCCCTATATCCACCAAGCACAACCACATCCCCCCGAACGGAATCCAATGCCTCCAGTGCAGGTGTAGGAGGAACACGTACAGGCAACCCATCGACAATAGCCCTAATACGGCCGCTTCTCTTCTTCGTGACATGATTAAATTGGGAGTCGTCTCCTAACGAAGAGGTCGTGGAGAAAGCTCTGCAGAGGCCATCCTTCCTATCAATGATAGCTCCACGGCCAAAGACGTAGCGAGCATTCCCTTGTAAATCGTTCTCTAAATGTGGGCGCTGTGGAGCTGGTCTGGGATTGAAAAAACTATCAGCATCCGATCCCGGAGGCGTCGGTGGTTTCTCAACGTATATATTCGTAACCCCATCATGCGTCGACAAAGATCCGGGCCCGCTATTGTGAGATAGATCATTACTAATATCCTGTAGAGGTAATATTGGCGGAGATGGGTAGCTGCTTACGAACCGCGGTGGAGATTCCGGCACTGGTGCCGGCCCCATGACTGGTCTTCGCTTGGTTGGATTTCGTAGGTTGAGTTGAAGCGGGGTTGGTGTTGCGGAGTGTATATTGGTGAAAGCGCTATATCGAGCAAATGGCCTGGCGTCTAGTGGAGGGACAACACCAGCAGTAGCCCTCACACTGCCGTTTCTTCTCCCAAGCCGGGGCGTCGGACGAAGCACAACGTCCTCTATACAGTCTTCGTCCGCCGTAGAAATCCAGGCTGCACCGGCGTAGACAGCAGCAGATGATTGAGCCCCGGACATCACAGGAGAGAGAATATATCCTGCATCTACCTCTTGTACGTCCTCCGGCTGATCCTCCCGAACAATCGCTTCATACTCTCCTCCCCGCTCTTCTCCCTCTCCCTCTTCCTCTTTACTATCTCTCCTCTCTCTACTAAGATTCGGCCGCCGAGAATCATCCGATCGAGGGGACAACTCCGGATAGGGTACGAAAGATGCCACAGGTAAAGAATAATTCCGTACATGCCCACTACCCATAGCCAACGGCCTACCTTCCCCGTTCCAGGTAGGTTTGGGTGCTTTCTTTCGTCTCCCAAGAAACATTTCAACTAGAATAAGGTGATTGGCAGAACAGAGTAGTGAATAATCAAAAATCCGGAGGTCAAATGAGCAAAAAATAAAAATCCGCCAGTGAAAAAATTGGCAGAGAAGAAGAGGGGAATGAAGGGAGAAGGAAGTGGCTAAATTGAAAGAGAAAGCACACCTGCTGCAAAGGGGTATATACCTTTTCCGGTGTATACGGCGACTCTTATCCCAAGATTTATAATCCCTCGACACCGAACTTCTTAGCGCGAGGAATCATGAAAGTACCTGCCCCAAGCAATAAGTGTCCGGAAATACGAATGGTGAGTTTGTGGTACGCACGAGAATTTTTTTACCATATATGTTGCGAATCCCTGTTTCCGGAAATATCTTTCCTAGGACAAATAGTAGGAATATGCTACTGCTTGCCAAAAGCACTACCATACGTACTGCCCGGGAGCAGCCTATAGCATATTGACATAGCCACAGCGACATGGGCGTAGTCCAAGAGTTAAGATAAGTTAACACCCCTATGCAAAGAATATACCCCCCACAACCAAAGTTCTTCGGTCTAAAGGTGAAAGACCTTCAGACTAGCGTAGCAAGACACGACAATAGAGCCCTGTACATATCTTGGTCTCTTCTATTGAGGGTCTGAGTAGGCTCTGATCCCATTGATGTCCACAGATTCCGAGACCACGAGATGCCAGAATCTAAACGCCAGGTTATAATTAACAGCCACCATGCCTCACAAACTTGTACTTGCGCCAGAAAACAAGTATCCGAAAGCAGGGATTTTCAAAGTATGTGGCAAAAAATCCATGTGTATCACAAACTCACCACTCGTATTTTCGGATACTTCTTGCCTGGGACAAGTAAGTTGGAGCTAGGTTAATAATATAGTGTAGCACACGCATCGCACTAGTAATATAGCGATTCGCGAGCGCTAAAAGATAATCGAGGGCATCTCCAAGGTTCTTGACCCCAGTTGGCCAGATAAGGTAATGCATCGGCATGCACCCCGAACCCCACGAACTAAGCTCGACTACTGGTACCTTTACCTGTACAGTACTCGGGGGTGAGGGTAAGTCGGGCGCAATACTAATGCCCGGCTTGGCAGCCAGGGGGGGCCTGTTTTTCGTCCGGGTAACCAGGCTCCTATGCAAAATCGCAGGATTGACGCCCACCCCCGATTCACCTCCTTCTCCTTTCCATACCCCCTTTATGGCTCAATAAACAACGACAAGTCTGGCAGGTACTAAGTTATGAATACCAGCCTTGGATACAAGTGTGGTGAAAGCAGACTGGTGGTCTTGTGGGTCTCTGGGCCTGCTTGTAGAGGGGACAATACTCGCAGAAGAAAGAAGTTGCAAAGTGCGCCCGACTTTTGTCCCTCACCTGTTGTAGTCATGAGAAATCACTCATATTTCCTAATTTGGGTTGGTTGCCACGCGGATACCCTACCCGTTCGGGAAGTGCGCCCGACTTTTAGCTACCCCCGAGTACAGCACAAGAACCCTTAGGCACATTGATCGATACACAAGAAACAATTAACAAGTGAATTTTGGTATTGGCTTCAGAGCGCATTATAATTGCATACAGTAAGACCTTACTAGGTCCTGCCTGCTACGAGTATCTTGCCTTGACCAAACTAGACAGAAGAGTAATTCAACAACGGAAAACGCTCGACATTCTATTTGTGACCAACATGGATAAAAACTCTCGCGATAAAAATAAATACCGCGAGCGAAAAAAACAAGGGGGATGATTGAGCAATTTCAACACTCAACCCTTCTCATGTCCTACCACAGGCTCACGATATAAAAATTCAAGGCCCAGTAGCATCAACACATACTTTTGTAAGGCAATCTAGACCCAATCTTCCTCAAGGTAGGACTACCACCATGTTCCCCTAGGTTCTTTCTTTCAAACAAAAGTCTTCTCAAAGACGAGGCCGGCACCATTGAATTGAATGGAGAATTCTCTCGGTTCCTTGGAATCGGGGTAATAATATTCAAGGGTCTCTCGTCTATGTCTCTACGTCCTCCTGCCTTCTTAACAAAAACAGGTATCTTAGATCCCTTCTGGTTTATCCTCTGCACTTCAAACTCTTGGCTCTTTGGGTAACTAATACCCGATGGGAATGGAGGCTTCATTTTCGTGGCTAGTGATACAGCCGCCGTGGAAAACTGATCGTTACCGGAAGAACTCAAAACGCTTCCTCTCGCCGTAGTAGCTTTAGGTTTGGTATCAGCCCGTGATGGTATCAAGGATACAGCTGTACCACTGCAAGTACCGCTTATATTGCGGCTCGTGGTTCCAGAAGCACTAGATTCCTGGCATCCGGGGGCGGTAGTGTTGAAGGAAGACCCCTTATCTAAGAATCCAAATCGGTCTTTTCGTCCCGCTTGTTTCTCTCGTGCGTATGTAACACTTTCCGGTGCTACGGTCAGCGACGTTACTGGCTCAGTGCCAGTCTCTTCCGCACTAGACACTAGGGATTTAGAGATGCTCGATTCCCCCGTAATGACTTGTGCGTATGCAACACTTTCCGGTGCTACGGTCAGCGACGTTACTGGCTCAGTTTGACTCCCTGCTTCCCGGAAAAGGCCCTCCCAATCGCTCGGGCTTGTTCCTTTGGGCCTCCTCCCTGGGCAATTACCGGTATTGGTGTATCCTCTAGGCGCCCCACCATATGCCTCCTTATGCGCTTGGATGAATAGGTCCAACAATAATACAGCCGAATCCAAAAAGCCCAAATTAGTCTGCGAAACTAGCCTAAGATCAAAGGAAACCGACTCCATCAACTCAGCAGCCCTCAAAAGAGGCCTCAGCTTTGGGGGAGCTGTGCTTTTAACCAGCGCATCTCCCGATACCGGGGCAGGTAATTCCAAGTGGGAAGGTTCGCCACGTATTCCAGCCTCGGTATGCGCTCTCGAATGCGGGCCCGTTCCTTTGGGCCTCCTCCCTGGGCAATTACCGGTATTGGTGTATCCCCTAGGCGCCCCATCATATGCCTCCTTATGCGTTCGGATGAATTGGTACAACAATGATACGGCCGAATCCAAAAAGCCCAAATCAGTCTGCGAAACTAGCCTAAGATCAAAGGAAACCAACTCCAGCAACTCAGCAGCCCTCAAAAGAGGCCTCAGCCTTGGGGGAGCTGTTCCTTTAGAGTGGAAAGGTTTGCCACGTATTCCAGCCTCGGTATACGCTCTCGAATGCGGCCATGCTGTAGTCGCAGAACCACCAAAAATCCCCTCTTCACTCACCAACTGCCCCAAATCTCTCCAGCCACCTTCACCCTCTTCGCCAATCTCTATGCCATATCTCTCCCAATATTCACATTCAAAAGAATCAGCATTCGGAGTAGCTGTTAGCTGAAGACTTCCAAGCGAAGAGAAGTCAACAGGATGAGGCAGCTCTAGGCTGTCATTCGTGACATAATCGTTAGATTGGCTCTCCAAGAGGCTTCTCCTTCGGCTTAGAACAGTCGGCTGCGTACTCTCGGCAGCTGTTGACCAAGCAGCATTCGATCGTATCAGATCAGAACCTACCGAGTTTAGATTCCCCTCGGAGATATTAGACCTCGTGTAGCTTGCGTTTATCGGCTCCTCAGAACTCATTCTTGTGTGTGCCGCATGAGGGATATTTTCCATAGCAGAACCTCTAGAAACAGAACCACTCGGATACCCCCCTGGACTGTTTATCTCTCGAATCCGACGCTCAGCCCACGGCCAGCCCGGGCCTAAATACGTCCTATCGCAAGGACAATTGCATTCACCGTGAGACAAAGTCAGTAATAGTCACAGCTAGGTTGCAGCCAAACTTATCTGTGAGAACCGAATAGCGAGGCAAACTCGATGGAACCAATGTCCACACGGTAGCTTTGCCAATACCCATTCGCAACCGTCCCTGGACTTCGCTATTTCTGGGGACCTCCCCCCAGTCCAGCCCTCTTGGCAGATAGCACATTTATCTAGTCCAATATATGCCCCCACCCGGCATCCTATGTTTTTTAAAGATTGGCCCGATCCAGATCTCAACTTAGAATCATCGATGACACAAGTAGTGCTCCCGTCCTGCTCCATCCTGAATCTGAAGGGCCCATACTGGATTCCAACAGAGTCGTTTGAGGTGGCCGCTATATGGAAAGATGTGCAACCCGAACGAATCGACTGTTCTCCATTTGTAATAAGCATTAGCACATTATTCTTGAGCCACCCCCTCATGGTCCTTGAACTTTGAACACTGTTTCCGGAGGCTCTCCCGGGTAAGGAATCTCTTGCTTTGGATCCAATGCCACCAAGTGCTCCATATATTGAACCAGAATTCAATGAAAGCTCTTCGGCACGGTCCCGGGGACTGTCCAAAACAAAAAGCAAAGAAGATAGATGACTCTCCAAGGAATGAGAGCTCGGGGATGCTGAAATGCCCCTCTTCAGTTCTCTTGTCTTGTTGGACACGTTCCAAGCACCATATGTAGTCCACCCTATAGAACACTGTCTTTCTCTTTCGGCTCCTTCCTGACCGCTGTGCAACACCTGCTGGAATTCAGTTGTTGGGGGATCCGTCATCCTGTTAGGATTTTTCAGAAGCCTGAAGAGGCCGAGATTTGAGTAATCCAATGCTCTTCCATAACTAGATTCGGTACGCTGCCAGCTCGGAGATTCGCGCCAGCTATAAATTTGAGTGCCAAACTCTCTATTCCCGTCTAGGCCCAGGAAAGCTGAAGATACCGGTGAAGGACATCTAATCGAGTAATCGTCTAAAAGATTACAATTAGCAACATACTTCAATACCAACAACTACCAAAAGAATCCCTACCAGCGTTTGAAGCACTCATTCCCCTGTGTCCAGTAGGCACCCCATCTGCGTGCACGCTCGAAATAGGCTCCGTTTGCCTCGGTGGCCTTTGAAGAGCCATATTCCATCCTCCGTGGAGTAAATTATGTGTGAAACTCTCAGTACCTACTAGATCACTATACCCCGTTCTAACAAAAGCAAAAAACATCATGGTTAATACTGCGGTGGATGAATCTCCCAAAATCTCCCGCGCCTCTTCCGGAACGTTCACAACAATTCTATCTGCATAATCTCTCCACATCCAATTCCACATTCCGAGTTGAGGATCGCTGAAGTTGGGAAAAGGGCAATAATATGCTGGCATTTGCTCGTATTTGATCGTCTTCACGCACAGCACCAAGAACCTCGGCGGCCCCAGACCAAAGACCGAAGTGATGAAATCATTGAACCAAGCCTGTAATCACGATGTTATAAGCTGGGCCCGGTTATGCAATGGAAAATGTACTCACGCATATGTTTTGGCAAAGGGGATTCCTATCTTGCCAATATTGGAATTTCACCATCGAACTCGGAGGAAGTTTTTCTTCATGGGCTATCATCTTCTCCTTGCCCTTCTCCTTCCTAGTGTACTCACGAACTGAGATAGGCATCACACATTGCGTTGGAATCGATAACTCTTCTTGATCCTCCTCAGAACACTCGAGGGGAGGAACGAGAATATCACCATCAATAGCATCCCAACTCAATCCAATGTGCAACTCGCTCCCGCTTAATATGGTCCGATCCTCCGGAGAACAGTCTCCGCTTAGGAAATCCAATCCAAAGCACATCCTTGGTAGACCTGCTGTGTGTTGTCGTTTAGCTCGGAATCTAAGGGTAAGTGGTCCAGAAGGTAACAAAGAGTAATACCTGTTGTGTGCTGTTTGTTATTTTCTTTGCCTTATGTAGATACTCGAGTAAAGTTTGTAAAGACTTTCTTCGATAAAACCGTCCTAATAAAAGTTTGTGGTGATGAAGGATGCTGGGGGGCTCAAGACTTATGTAGGTTTGTCACCTGTGCACACCGCTGATTCGTACTCAAGCACAACGGCTACCACGCCCAAACACGTAACCATATTCGTCCCTAGGCATTACCCAAACTCAAAAAACCGCTACCCCAATCAGCCAAGTCCGTACCTAAGGCAGTTATGCCAACCCCATTGAGGCATAAGGAAAAAATATCATTCCTCCAGTGTCCTTAACATACCTGTAAATATTAAGAAAAACATATTTTCTATAATAAAATCCACTCGATCTCCACCAAACCCAGTAGAACACCGACAACCAGTTTCACTCACAGGCGTTCACTCGATTACACAATTGCTCACTATATTGAATATAGTGCTTGCCGTAGGCCGGCCCCATGAAGGCCCACGAAAGTATGAATACTAAAGATGTGCCTTTCGCCAAACCTTAATGTGGTATAGCACCACAAGCCCCAGGGATCAGTCTAGGTTCTCATTAATGGTCCCACCCCTGGCCCTAAGCTATAGACGACTTCACAAGCCACTCAGATTGGTGCTAATTGGCTAATTTCCTGTGATGAAACAAGCAGCTGATCCCTTCAGTTGCAACATTTTATCCAATTTGCCACAGAACACTCTCCCGTTCAATTTTAGTAGTCAGGGTGTCCGGGTAGCTTGCGAAGTGGTCTAATCTAGATTCATAGGTACAGAGATTCCATATGAAACCTAGATAACAAGTATAGGAAACCAGCTTCATTAAGAGCTCAATTTCAGTAAGTTCATTTCCAGCCGGCCACACTAAGTTAGGGCACATAAAAATCTAAGAACTTAACTGTAAAGCACCCTGAGCTCCTACTATCCCCTATATAAATCCCCTGCAAGCAGAGCAAGCAGCAAATCCTAAACCACATAAAGTTCAGGATTCATAGAAAGTATATAAACCAGTCCACTATCCAGGACCTGGTGCCTTCTAACTTAGTAGCTAGCACTTTGACACAAACCCTCACTCCTCAGATGCTCCATCTTTCTTTCTTTTTCACCTTCAGGGGAACGTTTATAAAAGTGCAAAAGCTTCTGGAACCTGGCGGACCGAGGTGAAACCTAAGTTACGGGCTTTTGGAGACCTAGGTGATGTTAGCAGAAAGTTAAGGAAAAGGCTTAGCGAGCCTATTCACTTATCATAGCCAGCCTACCGTAGTCGAGACGTAAAAAAACATCAAATCGGATCCTAACCATACTTTTATGCCCATGAGGATAATAATATGATTCTGTAGCCGTGCCCCTTAAGTACAATTTCAATAAGAGTGGTTTTGAGATACCCGAGAATTGGCCACTGTACTGTACAGTACGACCCCTCAAGGGGCCCAGTTTAAAGCCGACATTATATTTTGTCGGTGACTTCGGTGGTTCTTAATGCAAGCGACAACAACCTTGGCAACATTAGTGATAGCTCCCAGATAGTGAAAACCCTCCAACACATTCCAAAGCCAGGAAGAAATTAACTAGACTAGACCGCATATATATATACCTATCATAATATTATAAACCTGAGCCATATTGATATGGAATACAATATTATAAAAAAAAGACAAAAAGGACGGGTTCCGAGTATATCCATCTCCAAAAAAACCCCCACAGAAGAACTCCGTCCGTCCACCAATAAAAAAGAACGCCCACCAACCCGTAGGCAAAATTATCGATATTTACCGCCACAGATCGCAACACGAGTGAACGACCCAGAGTATGTGTATTTGTAGAGGAGAGTGAGAAAAGAAAAATCAAGATCTCATGTGCCTTCGCCGATCAATGCGTATTCTTTCATCGTGCTTTCCAACCGCTTGAAGCTGACTGGCTTCACCATGAATAGATCGATCCCAGCCTCGTAAGCTTCAACTTTGTCACTAGCGGCAGCTAACCCTGTTAGTGCGATGATTACACTGCCCTTAGTCCTGCTTTGCTTCTCAAGGTTCCGGATGGCACGGGTGGACTCGATTCCGGACATAACAGGCATCTGCAAATCTGTTTGAACTATCAGTTAGCATCAAGTTGAAGCGGTGAAAGAGATCGCAATAAGTACCCATGAGAATAATATCAAATCCCTCAGGCCTCGACTCGGCGGCTCTCAAAGCTTCTAATCCGTTTGTCGCCTTCTCGAACGGATACCCCCGCTTCTTCATAAAAGTAGCTAGTAACATGAGGTTGATTGGGTTGTCCTCAACAATCAAGGCCGTTGGAAATGTGCCATCAAGAGTACTTCCTGCGTTAACAGTACTGCTTACGCTCGATGCCGAAAGCTCTCGGTGAAGAGCCACAGGTCGTTTCTCATCTTTCCTAAGCGGCGCTGGGCGCATTGGGTCAGGCGATGTCGAGCAGGAATCGGTCTCGGTCTCAACTGCCAGTAATTTTACATCACAGGTGCCTGTATTTTTGCTCAGACTCCACGAAGTCTTTCCAGGCCCTACTGGTCCTCGGCTCTTCAGTTCCGAAGGGGTACCTGTTTGGCCAATGGTGGGCTCCCGTGGGGAATCTGTATCTGGTAACGTTAAAGGAGACAAGGGGCCGTGATTGCCATTGCGAGACGTTGTCTCCATCTTCTTGATACAATCTGCTAGCGCTCTAGCAAGCTTTCTAGGTCCACAAGGTTTGGATACAAAATATACAATTCCACCGCCGTTGATGCCGCTAAGAGATTGGTAGGTCTGGTGTCGCGAAGCGTTGGAACAAATGACAATGAGAGGCTTGCCACCCTCTATCCCAGGCAACCCTCTGATTTGGCGCGTCAGATGTTCCTCTACCCTCGGCCCCTCGTGAGCGATGACAAAATCTGCACCAACATCACACGGAAAACTCTCCCCAGTAGGAGTCATTCCAAACCAATGAGAAATATATCTTTTGAACGAACTTCCGAGATAAGAGATTGAAGCAGCATGAATATCGGCCTCTAATGGTGAGTCGAACCCAACCAGCCGGACCTTCTTGCCATGACCCTTCCTCCGAATACTCTCAATTTCCGTCTCCCAATCTCCAACATCCCTTTTCCCCCCAGTATCGTAACTCTCATTAGGCTTTGTGACTCTCCTATTGGATTTTTTCAGTACCAAACTGACTGTGACCTCTGTACCCTTTCCAAGCTCGCTCTTAACATCAATTTCCCCACCGAGCATTTCCACGATCTGCCGAACGATACTCATACCCAGACCGGTTCCACTAGCCAATGGGTTCTCCTGGCTAAAAGGGGTAAATAGCCTGGTTTTCAAGAACTCTCTGCTGATTCCTTTTCCAGAATCTGTAAAGACCAAAGTGACCAAACTCTTCTCGTCGTCATCTCCGAGATCAGGTGGAAGATCGTCGGCCCTCAGCTTAATTCTCACCCAGCCCGAGTCGGTATACTTGATGGCATTTCCTCCCAAGTTCAAGAAAATACGTCGCAAGGCGCCTGGCTGTGTCTGAAAAACCCACCCGTCTTCCCGTCGATCTATATCCATAATCACTGTAATGTCATTCTTTGTTCCGACCATCTGCCGCCCACCGGTCCCTAAATCGCTAGTCTTTCCAACATCCTCCATAATTCCGGGGGTGCTAATACCGCGGAACTCATAGCCAGCAAACACGCCTTCAGTCACTTCCTCCAATATTGCACTCAAATCGGTGTCCGCTGTCAGGTTGTCGACATCGGCCGCGGAGCTAGAGGGATCCCGTGCCCATCTACTAGTAAGCCTCCCCTCGCAACCTCCACCGTCCTTCTCACTACCCGCCTGCATAGGAGGTATTTCTCTAGCATCACCCATGGTTGATCTACCGTTTAGCCTGCTCCACTTTCCGACTGCTCTTTCTCCCTTTAAAGCAGAACCGCGGCCTCCCCCACCCCACCTATTATCAAAACTATTAAGCTTTGAGAAGTCCAACACATGGTTGATCGTGTCAAGCAACGTACGCCCACAGCTCTCCACTGTGTCCACAAAGCTCCGCTGGAAATTATCGAGGTCGGTCTCCGACAGGAATTCGGCACTAGCGAGTATCCCATGCAACGGTGATCTTAATTCGTGCGATACCGAAGATATGAAATCACCTTTCGCCCTATCCGCTATTCCCCAAAACAAGAAAATTATCAGGGCCCATAATACGGCAGAAATTATAAAAAATATACACGGAGAAACCTACCACTGACTGAATGTAATCGTCCAATCTCGGCCATGATACTATTCCCAAATGCTATCATGTAAGTACCTTCGATATCTTTGCAGAATACCCTTGTTTTAGAATTACTCCACACAAACCCAACAGCGAAAAGGTTTCCGTCAAAATCGTACAGTGGGGCAAAGACAAGAGATCTGCTTCCAGGTAGGAACTTTTTTAACGTTTCTATCTGCGTCTTGCACACCCTCTTCCCCCTCAAATGAATTGAGGTGGAACCAGAATCTGAAACGTTAGACACAATTTCAGAACATCCAACGTCGCACTCTAGCTCCACTGCTTCGTATTGTCCGTCAACTCCTTTGCTATAAGTAAATATGCGCCCCTGGGGGCAGCAATCAACCAAGGAGCGCAAAAATGGTTCGCTAAGTGCTTCAACAAAGAAAGGAAGATCCCCAGTTCCGCCAACCCGGTGGCCAAAAAATCCTTCACCCTCCAATGCGTCGGTAAGGGAAGATCTAGATGCTGTCGCGTAACCAAAGAGTCCAGACTTTCGGCCACTCCTCGATGGCCTCTGATCGCGATATGCATCTGCGGGCTTTGGCGTTCCACCGACTGCATCTTCCAGATTGGCCTCAAATCCATAGTTCCTCCCCAAATCACAGTCGACAAAAGCCACGCCATCTGCTTCAAGCGACGACCGAATGAGCACAGATGCCCGGCCAAAGGTAGATAAGAAAGAATTTTCAACGTCATCCCCATCTCGATATCGTGGCTGCGCGTCTAGAGTTAAAGGACAGCCATAATCAGGCTCTTTGAAAGTTGGTGGAGATAGAGATTCTGCAGGAGATGCAGATGGGGCCGAGGTGTTGGTGCCCGAAAACCCGGAGGCGTTCCCAGAAAATGTCGCAAGCCCTGAAGTTGACTGAGAGCAATAACTGAGCTTACGAGATAATTCTGGCGGATATGTTCTGGGGCTGCGGAATGGAGACTCGGGAGATCCAAAGTCCTCCCTATCAGGAGAGGGAAACGACAACGGTAATTGCGAAGACTTGAGATTAGACAATACTCCAACTGCGCGCGGCTTCTCTAAGGGAGAGAGCGGGTCGATATTGTCCTCTGTTCCAGGAAGGTCTTGATCAGGCGCGTCTAATTTACAACTGCAATGAGACTCCACCGAGGGCTGGCGTCGAATCCCCTGTTTTTCATATCCACAATCCCGCTTCCCATGATCTTGGCTACAAACAGCACCCACCCAAGCCAGCTGCTCCCCTTGGACCAGCTTCTCCTCTCGCGTACTCCCTCCAATGCTCTGCAAGCGTCCACCATTTCTTATATCTCCAAACTCGGCTCCAGCTTGCAGGAAATTTGCCGCCACAAATCTCGACATCCCAGCTCCCATCATCTTCCCTCGTTTCATCTCATTTTCAGCCCTCACTCTCTCTAAGTGATCCATCACTATTTCTGCCATCTTTGCCATCGTCCTCTTTTCTTCCTCCCTAAGACCCCCGGGGCGGGGTTCATCATCAACCACACAAATGGTCCCTATTGAAACGCCATTCTCAGTCCGAAGCGGCGCTCCAGCATAATATCGCAGATAAGGCCAATTCGATACGATTGGATGATCTTTCCATTCTGGCTCTTTAGCCATATCCTCTAATTCAAAGATCATGACACATTCTTCTCCGTTGTTCAGCTCTTCTGGTGGCACAAGCGAGATAGTCCGTTCGCAAAGCCCTCCCTCCCGCGGCATGGTCATGCAGCCGCCAACCCATAGACCATCCCCAGGGTCATGAGTATAGGGCTTGGTCAGGGATAACGAACGAGTAGATTCCGCTATCATGTACACAAGTTCATCGTCGACTAGGCTTATCATGGACCGTTTGCAGTTTAACAAGTTTGCAGTCAAGAGGGTAAAGGCGGATAACGTAGGGTCCTCGGAAGAAACCACCTCCGGTCCCACATTGACCTTTTGATGATCTAATCGCTCGCCGAGAGGAGTAGAAGGTGAATTATCACTAGGAGGTTGATAATATCTTTAAACATACAAACGATCAGCTCCCCAATATGTCTTAGAGGGTAATTTGAGGAGAAAATACTTGTAGAGCTCCCTCGATCGCAGAGCCTCTCTGATACCACCAGTGTACCCAGATCTATTACGGACACTGCAGCCGGTAAACGGAACAGAAGGCGGGCTAGATGGGGGAGCCATATCTGCGGCCGAAGGAACCGTACCCACCGCGTCTCTCGGACCCATTGCAGCGGGAATCCAGAGAAGGACGCGATAATATAATATCGAAAGCGAACGTAGGCAGAAAAAACTCAACAGTGCTTGATATTGATAGCGAAAGCCAGAAGAGTCTTTCCGTGGCGCTTGTGAATCATCAAAGATCCAACCTTCAGACGAGATAGGCTCTAGATTGGGCGGTCAGAAGACAAACCAGCAAGTCCGTTAAGCTCTTTCCGTCACTTGATGGGTAATACGATAAATGAGTGAAAAAAATCGTACTCACAAAATCACGCGTTAAAAACTCTCACCGGTCTTGATACCGGTCTTGCCCCAGGATGCGGCAAACTAGAAATGAAAGACGTTGAGTTGAACACTGAATTTAGAAAGGTATAGGGTCGGCAAAGACCTTTAAGTATAATATCTCACAATATCGTTACTCTATTTTTTCCCCCTTGTTCTAAATTTTCCTTTTTTTTCTTCTTCTGCTCCCGGTCCCTTCTAGCTATGTCTTGTCGCAGGAAAAGAACTCATCCAAGCCCTTCTCCGCGAGCCGGACCGAGAAGGTAAGATACCGATATCGAGAAGACGGAATGATTGCCTGGATATGTTCTACTTTTGGGGGCTAGCACGTTCGCCAGGGCTCCCGCTATGGCATGAATCTGCTCCAGTCAGTTAAGCTAGCGCTCAGCCGATCTTCTCGACTTTCACAAGATTTCTACTTTGCCCAGCACGCCTGGCCGAGACTAAATCATCCTACTTCAGAAGCTAAACTGCGCCCCACATGTAGCCAACCACTTGAGTGCCAGTAGGTGTGACGGCCATGAGAGAATCCCCCGCGGGTTTTAGATAGAGTTCTAGGCAGAGGCGAACTCGACCGGATGAGTTTCAATCAGCCCGAAACTTGAGATGTTCAAAGCGCTAGCCACCCATAGATATTCATAGTGTGGGAAGCGATAGATAGGGGGAAGTATACAACCCCCCCCCCCCCTCGTCACACAGCAGCTTGCATGCAAGTGTCGAGTCTATCGTGGTTCTAAACTCCAAAATACCGGCAGTCTAGCCGCCTTCTACCAGTCGAAAAACCGAGGCTAGGGGTTACAGTACACACTTCCCCTCCACAGTTTCTAGCACCATATTGGCATGGGCCAAGGCTCTTCTAGGGAACAAATGAATCTGAGTATTAGGCCAAAGGCGGTACTCGATTGTACAGCACGGCAATACATACAATCGCGGAACAACCAAATACACAGTCCCCATTGATTGGTTTACAGGGTAGGATTACAGAGATTTGACCAAACAGTAGGGACTGTGTGTCCGCCGGATGTGTACAAGTACCCGGGTGCTCCGCGATTGTATCGGGGAACATATCGGGCTAAGCAAGGATATCCGTGGGGGCCCTCGATTCTTGCGAATTCCGCCCAATCTAGATTTTTACTGTGCACTGTGTTGTCCAATCATGATTAATAAACACGTGTTATGTTTTAAGAAAACCACAGCACAAATATCATACTGCTATCGTAGATTGGAGGCTTTGGAACCCTAGTATAGAGATGATTTGAAGGCAGAGATGATCTGAAGACAAAGGTAGTTTCTAGAGTACTCACTGCTCACGGCTGGAAGGCCTGTGCGGGACTGTCACATCACTCGAGAAAAAACAATCAAAGCTTCAGGGAAACCCCCGAGATCCCAGCCCCCTCGCACAGGCCTAAAACGGCACCGCGTTCTAGCGGAGATTATTTGTTCTGACAGTGCCAGGAAAGACGACAATGTGGAGAAATCTCTGCTTCCCCGCCAGATCTGAAGGCCTCATGGATGCAGCAACGTCCGTTGTCTCCAGAATCCATATTAAGACAAAGGAGCGTCCTCGATAAAAACAAAAGCCATTTCGAAATGGACCAGAACACTACTCGAGTATTGCGCTAAGAACGGTACGTATCACACAAGACCACAATCATGCACATCTCGTTAAAGTGGCCGAGGCTTTGGGAAGCGTTCTCTGTCCCCCCTCTTCTGGTCTCCTAATGCTACAGATGCTGGAATCAAAAACGCACCATAGCACGGCGTGCACTGTGCTCAGTTAACGTGTCTTCCTACAGCACACCTCACAATAAGATAAAGCTCACCAATATCTCGCTGCCGGGTGACAGAGGATGCAGCATCTGTCGATCCACCGATTCACTACTTGGCGATTCATAAAGTATTCGGATGAACTGGCGCCGAGATGTCCCAACCTACACCTAAACTTTTGAGTCTTAGCGCCAATCCATCCGAATACTTTATGAATCGCCAAGTAGTGTTAGCACCTACAGTCGCACCCCGTTGTCCCGGATGGCCAAAATCAGGATCTGACCGTCCGGGACAATGAAGCATCCGGGACAGTGAAGTGAGTGATAAAAATCATGCTTGAAGAAACTGAAAAGCGAGTGATACATTACTGAGCTTCACCGTTTTTACCAATCTCTTCCTGTCACCCATCTAAATCCAGACCCTAAGATAGCTAAACTTGTATTATCTAAGCTTGTTAGCCAGGCAGAAAAAATAAAGAAGTGTCTTATGAAGTTTTTTTCCCACTCATCTGATTTTTGAGCAGCTATGGTGTGAGAATTTAGGGCTGGATTGGGAGGAAATCCAGGACAGTGAATATATTTTGTATGTGAACAGGGGTCAGAAATATCTAAATTTGCATCCGGTCCGAAAACCCCCCAATATCCGGGACAGTGAAGGGTATTTCTATGTAGCTCGCGCAAATCTTGAAAAATTATCCGTGACAACGAATAATCCGGGAGAGTGAGGTCCGGGACAACGGGGTGCGACTGTATTGCATCTGTCAGAGGTGCGACTCACACAGTACTGTACCGGTACTGTAGTTATTTGGTGCGGTTGAATGAATATTTATAAGAATCAGTAATACTTATATCGCCGAACGCCACTCTGGCTACCACTTGGCTCAACACGCCAAATGGCAGCATACCTTTCTGATGATAAGAATGGATGCGATGGGTTGCGAAAGGCACTTTGGAGGGTTCGCCCAATGCCTTATGTCCTTGGGCACGTGCATTCTTCCTACGGGACCACTACTATTAGTTATAATAGGGTTAATGCCAGTAATGAGAAGGACGAAATTTCGACTCTAGACTTGCCGTACTTGTCAATATGGATCGGTAAGGTGCGCCGGGATCTTGTGGTCCAGCCCGATGGATGAGTTCGAAAACACAGTCCAGGGAAGCACCAGCGCTCAGCACCGATGTACCGACAATACCAAGCGTCTCCAGCACCAAACCACTGGTATTTCTTGATGCGGATGCATAATAACGAGTGATCACCAGTGAACAAATCCAGACTCGCCCTCTAAACAGGAGAAATGTAAGAAATGGGGGGGCAATGGATGCCTCTGCAAATACCACAAATATGAAAACATTCAGTAGGGGGTAGAGGCAGTAGCCCCTGCCAACTGCGTGTATAAACACTTCGACCTTTTTAGACCCGGCGAGACCCTAATTAGCAGTGAACATCCAAAACACATAAATTCATCGTTAGGGGAAGTGCTGCCGGAGATGGCAGCTCTGGGTAAAGAGGTACCGGGAGAAGTGGTACTGAAAGAAGTGCTGCCGGAGAGGGCAGCACTGAATCAAGAGGCACCAAGAAAAGAGGTGCTGGGAGCGGTGGTACCAAGTGGGGTGGTACCACCAGAAGTGCTGCCGGAGATGGCAGCACTGGGCAAAGAGGTACCGGGAGTGCTGGTATGGCCTGAGTTTGAAGCCGAGCTCTTTCTGCATTCGCAAGCGCATGTTTCCAGATATCACTCGCTGTTGATTTTGAAACTCCCGTGACAGTCTGAATTTGCCGAAAACTTATCGGAACCTCTAAACAGCGATAGGCAACGATTACATACAGCACGCCGTCGTGGGGTAATTCCCTTCCCTAGTTATGCCAAGTTAGATTCTATTAACTTCCCTGATATTAGAAATGTTCTCTTACCTCGCCGCTGGTTTGAAGTTGGGTGGACAGGACTCATAGCTGGGTAAAGATGTCCATCAGCCGGTGGTGTTTAGCCTATTTTCTCAAAGCCTTGGCACCGGCCACCGGACGTTTTCTCTTGGCGCCAAGGTGTCCGAATACTTTTGAAATTTGGTAGTACTGCACCCGTGGTACACTCCCGTTCGCAAAGTCCTTGCACAAAAAAAGGTACTGTGGCAATGTCTTGGCGGCAACAGAAGTACCCGGACAACCCTCTGCTAAACATGTTGCAGTTCTGGGCACAGTAATAGACTTTAGATTGACTCACAAAAAGTATGCTGGAGTGATCAAGGCACAGAGTAGTGGTAGCTACAAAGTTTACATGTATTTCTCATGGAGTAGATCTGTGAGGACTGGCGATGAGGGGGAAGTCTTGCACCAGTACTTGTGTTGCTGCCAAGACTTTGCCCCGATACCTTTTCTTGTTCAAGGACTTTGCGAACGGGAGTGTACAAGTAATACCGGTAGGTTGAGATGATCCTCTTATGTAGGACAGCTCAAAATCCAGCATTGAATCAACCCCTCTTCTTCGGCCAGGCAACATGACAATTCAAATTGTCCGGGGTCACGATAGTTCCAGGGCAAACTTGGAAGAGCTCCAATTTTATAGATACAACGCTACATCCAAGTCCCGAAAATATTTGGTTTAGAGGTGTGCTGAGAGGTGTAAGGGTATTTGGGGACCGGTAACACAAACACGCTCTCTCAGAGTACCGTATTGCTCTCGCAAACGCAGCAAAAGTGCTTGTGTAACTGGTCCCGACTTCTTGCCGCCACCAAAAAATCCTCACACACTATCACTCGAATTTCCTAATCTGGCTTAGTCGACCTCCAAATTCCGCGGCTCGTAATGGAGGTGGAGGATTCCCGGAGAGCGAGTCATTAGCCTAAGATAGGTCTAGTTTGGAGAGCTGAGAAGATCAAACAAGGCCAAAGCACCCAGGCTATACCATGTTAGGAAAGAACTAATCCATCTCAAGAAACTCTGTCTCTGAATCCCGAGATTTGCGGCCTAGCCGAGACTCTACCACCTCTTCCTGAGATGGCGAATCGTAAAAGTTTTTACGGTACTCGAGTACGCCTGTTCCCTTTTTCTTTCTCGGCTTTTCGGCTAGAGATCCGCCTCTTTTTTTGAGCATCCATCAGTGATCGCGATCGGTTGCTGCGGCAAATTACAATTACAGTGCAGCGCAGGCCGAGACAAGACTCTCCGGGTCGGGGGAAGATGGATTTTTATTTTATTTTTAATGGGATCATCGATGATATCCTTGGCCTAAATGCATGCGTTTCGTCAAGGTTGCGCCTCGAGGACGATCAATATTTCGGTTTTGGCAGCCAGAGTGGATCGTCGTCGAAGAAAAATAGGAGGGAAGAACCAGAATCTATTGGACCAGGAATTTTGATCTCTAGCTCGCTCTTTCTCATCCTGCCGCAGCGTGACACAACTTTCGCGAATACAACACTGATACTTGGGCACTCTTGTACCGGGAAGAGAGTAAGGCAGTCGAGCAAAGTGCTGGTATTTGCTAAATCTATGATAACACTAATTAACATGAGAGAAGGAGAGACCTCATTCTAGTGTTCACGATGCTAAAGGCTTTGGACGGCGCTGTTGGGCCTCCGCAGATTAAGCACAGAAGCATGCAGCCGTGATGATTGGCTGCGCGGATTCCTTATCTTGCACCCATTATCCGATCAAGTTAGCGTAAAGGGCATCTTGAACGATAGCTGCAGGTTAGCGTCTCTGGACTGGTACTGCTTATCTCCTTTTTCCTTGGCGTTGCCGTGTGAGCGCAAGCAACAAGCTCCATCTGGTTGAGAACACGAGGGAACCCTTGACTGGAGCCTTCCACTCGCACAGCGACATCAACTCGGGAAAAGAAAGAGAAGCCACTCAAACATCAGTTACTGTATTGACCCTTCATCTCAACCCAGTTCCCCACAGTGTCTGCACACACTTGTTAAACTGCACTTTCTGCCCCATCTGGCCACAAGGCTGCCTATGTTCCCGCCGCTCTAATCCTCCCTCATCCCATCACATACATTCTGGTGTCTTCACCCATACTGATATCATTACTTGTATCGCCTCTATCCTATCGTACATATCACACCCGGCTGTAACATCCTCAGAGTCGCGAACACCCTTTTTTTTTTCCATTCGAAATTCGAAATTCGGTTTGTTTTTCCCTTTTCGTGTCATTTTCATTTGTATTCTATCGGCGGGTTTGGAGACATACGGTACCGTGTTTGAACTCGGGCGTATAACTCCCATACACTGTAGCCGTCATTCGATTTTTTCGGATCTGTATGCTTTTCTGACGCCTGAAAACATACGGCACTCGGAGAAACATAGACAGCAGGAGACAAACAAATCGGGACACATACTCGAGTAGAGCGCAGGAAAACACGGATCCGTTGAAGGGCCCGCATCTTGAAACACGGCCAAGATAGAAAGCGACGGGAAATAGAAAGCATATTTAGGTACATACATTCAGGTATGATAGGGTACACCTCAGTCTGCATTGCATTCCATGTCGTGTTGAAGTGGCGACTCTTTCCTCATTGGTGCCGTGTGCTCTGGTGGCAGGCTAACTTATGCTGGTGGGCAGCAGCGGTCTTGTCCCTCCTCCCTCTCCTCCCACCTTCCCCCCCCAACTCGAGGCCCAATCCTTATTCCGGCCACTACAACAACCCACATAACCTCCGGCCATTTGTCATTTTCTCGACAAACAAGCTCCGGAGGCACCCTCATCACCTCTCCCGTTATCTCCATCTACCGTATCAGTCGATCCAGCTTCGATTTATTTCGCCTTTTTAGTTAGGAAACACCCCGAAGATGCCGTATTCTTCTCCATCGCTGCAACCACAGCGCCGTCCTGTGCAGCATTCCAACAACACCTCTCCACCGGCCACTCAACATACCCAAATGATTCAACCGCCGCAGTTCAATGCATTTCCGACCTCGCCTTTCCCAAATTTCACTCATCTTCCAGCTCCTTGTCGCCAACTTCACCCGCCAAAGTCTCCACTTTACCGACCCGCTGTGCTCCGTTCAATTGAGAGGCCTGCTAGACGCGAAAATTCGCCTCTCACTCCACCGACAAGCTCTGCAGCCTCTGTAAACGAAGACTATGTTGGTGACGGAGAGTATAAGAACGGCATGGATATTCGAAATGCTGGTTACGGCGGCTATCTAGGTCGGGAAGAGTATGGAATTGCTGGCTTGGAAGAAGAGGGGAAGGTTACGGGCCCCCCGGGAAAAGAACATTGGAAGGTATCTATTTCCTCAGTTTAATACCTGCAAGAATGTTTCTTTCATCCTCCTCCCCTTCCTTCCTAAACGTGTCCTCCACGGGCAAAGTGCGCTCTTTGGAGTGGTGAGATAGCCCTCGCTTTATGCCCCTCAAACCGATATCAAAGGACGGGGGATGTGGAGCTTTTTTATATATATTTCTCGCTTGGTGTGCACCTCTTTGGCTACATGGTCTGCAGGGTGCTTTTCTTACGTTATTAGCTCGCTTACTTGCGTTTTTACAGTCGTGATTGCTGACTTGCGTTGCGTGCTCATCTAGCCTGACGCTGAAGCCGTAACCTGTGACGCGGCTATGTGTGTTAAAAACTTCTCATTTGTTCTGAGGAGACATCACTGTCGACGGTAAGTTTGCTGTCTGCTTCGTCTTGACTTAAACCACCGAGCCTCATTTCATTGTTATCTATTTCACTATTCCTGAATTCTCCTACTTCGTGGTAATTTGATTCTTGCTTGGAGTTTTTCGGCTATATTTTAAATTCTGTGCAAGGGAGAAGAGTACCGTTGCTTGGTGACTGACATTTTCAATCTATATAGATGCGGCAACGTATTTTGTGCACAGCATACAGCCCATACGGTTCCTCTCAACCAAAACGCTCGTTTTCACATTCAAGGATACCAAGAAAGGGCCTGTGATAACTGTTGGAACGACTACACACGCTTGCTCGAAACTAAAAGGCCGGATTATCTGAGCTCTAGCAATAGTAGTAGCTCAACCCTTAGCAACAACCATCCTAGTCCTAGTAGTCCTGTGATGAATATGGGCGTTAGAGGTCCTGGAGGTGGGAAAGGAATGGACGGGCTCGGTGCCAAGGTTGGCAGTTATGTTGGCAGTGTTCCTCGAGATTGGAGCTGGAGCACTTTTTAGGTCAATTCAACTTGGATGCGAAGTTGGTGATGCTACAATGAGATGGGCGGAATAAGTTATAGTTATCAACTATAACTGTTTTGCTTCTACTGGAGTATATATCAACTACTGACAATCCGTCACTTGACTGACAACACAGATTTCGAGATTGTGCGCTTATCATGACAGGGGAGTTTCCCCCCCCTTCTATTCCGTCTTGTTTGATTGGAGTCAGCAACCCCCCATGGTGAGGAATGCTGTGTCTATTATTTCCCTTTTTTCGCGAATTTCTTTCCTGATCTGTTTCTACGTTTGTGCAATTGTCATCTTTTCCTTAGGTTTCCCGATAAAACATTCTTATTAGGTGTATTTTCTGTCCTATCATGGTCGCCTTCATACCATAGATTTCACCTCATGTTTCTGGGCAGTTTCTTTTGCTTTGCGGATTGTATTCCACTGGGAGTTTTTTCTTTCACTTTTTTCTTCCTGTTACGATGTCTTCTGGTTTGGCAATCTGTTCTCGGGTTTGTGTGCGCCTTGTGTGTGTGATTAAGGGAACCACGGTTGGTTGGTCAGCTGGCTGAGTTGAAATAGGAGGGGGACCGTGGTGTTCAGTAGATAGGGTGGTGCTGGGGGGATTTCCTATTCTCTATTTTTCTGCTTTTTCCAGAAGGGTGGCGGGGGGTTCTCTTTGTACGCACTTGTAGAGAGGTTATGGAGTTTTCTCTTTTGGCCACAACCGGTTCTGAGTGCGAAGGTGATGTTTGGCATAGTGGGTTCTGGTGGTGGTGGTGGTGACCTGCCGTATTTGTGTATGGTAGATCCAAGCCTCTAGTGATTGTGATATTATTTCTTATGGTTATTGTGTTTTGTGGATGGGGTCTTGCGCCATGGTGCGAGCATTCGACTCCACTCGAGTAGGATATAGCGCTAGCACCGGTGACGGCTAGGGTCAGTGCTGGGGGTTCATGGGTGGATTGCTGTGGATATAATATTGTAGGAGTGCGATAATGTGGAGGGGTGTAGTTGAGTATTGGTTATGATACCGTACCATACCATGAATAAGTTACCAAAATTCTGTACCCCGCCCTCGATGCTTTTGATCGGAGAACACTGCATCTCAACACCGATATGCCTCACTATCCTCCGACGTGGCTTCCTGTTGAAGAATTTCCCCGCAATTTTGAAGTACCATGGTCAGGGAATGGTCGTATGTCGTGTGTCGTGTGCTCATCATTCCTTCCTTCCTTCCTTTCCATGTTCGTTTCACATCCACCTACCCATACCATATTAGTAACAAATTCAGAATAAGAAGAGCCTGCCGTACGTGTGGGTGGTGTGACAGTGTCCATTTTCTCGGACCACCAGGAACCGCCGATGGTCCCGTTTTTTTCGTTTCCGATGTGAATTCACCCATAGGAGTCGGTAACTAAAACAGAATTAACATCCTATTTCTATGACATTATATCGCATCCCACGGGATTATTGATTTTTTTTCTTTGAGAAGCTGGCGACAGTGTCAGCGGCTTGATCCGGCTTCCGTCGGTCGTGGCTCTCCATGCTGATCAGCTACCGGACTGGCGTCCGTTGACTTACACACTCCAACCCCACCATATTCGGCTAATCCCCACATCAAAATCTGTCCACCCATTGTATGTTCTGCTGCGGCCTTGAGTGGGGATGGAGGGGACTGGTGCTACCCTCCCACTTTCCTCCGTTTCAAACTCCGGTCTACCTCCACTGCCCTCCTCCTCCCCTTCCGCAGCTTCAAAGGATCTTGTTCTTCCTTTCTTGAGTGAATACTAGACTGCTTCCATTTCCTTCATCGAACTTTCGTTTTTATTTTTCTGTTCCGGCAGAGAGCACGTTTCCAGTTGAACGAGACCTTAACGGTTACGCAAACTAAAGCGATGTCCATTCTCGACAACGACTCCTTTGACGAGTACTTCGACTCTTCGCCCAGCAGCCCTCACGTTAGTGCTGAATGCGCCGCTGCTAAAAGTCGTTACGATTCGTGCTTTTTTAAGAGTTATAGCGAACGTATTGCTCCCCCATTTGCTTGCTTGCCCCTGGTATACGAGAGTCACATGCTTGAAGTGGAGCGGGACGGACGGAACGAGTTGGCGCTAATTTGATTTCCTCTTAGGATACCGAGTCGGGGAAGTACGCATGGATGAATGCAAGAATCTGTTTAACCAGTACAAGAATTGTCTAGATGTATGAGTGCCCTCTTCCCTTCAGGTTCTCCGAAGGAGAGATGGAAGGGAGGAAGGGGAAGGAAAGGTTTGTTCTAACGCTAGAGTTAGAAAGCTTTGAACACTGGCAGTTCTCCGAGAGATCGGTCCCCACCTAGAGTAGCCGTTTCGCCCAAGAGAATCACGGATCCGGACGACGCTTGGAAGAGGATGACAAGTAGTAAGTGAAGCTAGCGGTGGCCTGACCGAACTGGGAACGTGTAGGTGTTTGGGTTGGGTTTGAGATCTCGCCCTTGCTCTCTCCGCTCCTCGTTGGTTTCCGCGGGTTCGGGGATGGACGGGTTTTTCTCTGGCGGTCTTTCTGAATTTCGGCTTGGAGCGTCTTCTTTTTTCTTTTCTCTTCGCCTCCTCTTTATTATGCCCTTATTGCCTGGGCTTCCTTAGGGATCTGCTCTTGTATTTTATCAACTTGCTTGTTGCTCATGTGGGATTCGGTTCCCGGAGTTTTGGGGGCTTGGCTATCCGTGTTTATGCTGATGTGACATACCTGAGGAATGCTAGCTCGAGTGATCGGCAATCTCCCTTGCGCCGGGGCTTGAGCTAGGTTATGTTAAACCGGTAGTCGCTTCCATATTTGGGGAGGATTTTTAGTGCGTTCTGGTGGACTTCCGTGCGGTGCTTGGTTAAGATGGGGGCTGTTGGGCATTTTTTCGCAGTGAGTTTTGTAGGAGTAGAAATGATTTCTTATACCGCAAAAACTGGCAAGAACCGTCACCGCGCTAGTAGGTTGAAATAAGAACTGAGGTGAAACTTACGATTGCGTCAAAATAAGAGCCTTGAAAGGCCTAGTCCTGGCTACAAAGAGTTAGCGTATGGCCTCTCATTGCGATTTCGAGACAAAACTAGGGTAAAAAATCTTATTTCAACCTACTGGCGCGGTGACGGTTCTTGCCAGTTTTTGCGGTACTTGCTGGTATCTTAACTTTGGCAGGGCTCGCCCACGCCGTGGCTAGTCCGCCTTTGGTCTTATCTGTCATTCACACTGAATCACTCGTGGATGGTCTCTGCTTAATAGCAATAGGAGTTAGGGAAGTGTGTGAGGGATTTCATTGGCTGAGAGGAAGACGCAAGTAAATAGAGCAGGGTTGAATTTGAGTGGAGGGAGCTTATATTCTCGAAAGGTTTCCTTGCAGCTTGGGTTAATAAGGTAGAGCTTAGCCCGGTTCCTGATTGTAATAGTGCGGGGATGAAAAACGGCTGCATTGCTGCAATGTGTTAGTGCAGGATAAAAATAAAGTTGTTCCTCCTTTTCACCTTCCTAATTAGGAAAGATACTGTAGGATCTTATTTAAATCAAACTGAGCTTGGAGCTTTATAGGTTTGTTTGTCTGGGGTCCTTATTGTGAGTTCAAAGTTGTTTACCTACTTCCTCCCCTAGCAGTGTGACTTGTCGTTAGGCAGGACCAAAAGCCATTCATGCCTTCCTCATTAGTATTATATCACCTGCTATGGGGGGACTCAAATGATATATGCTGGATCTGTTATTCTTATTGTTTTCTGGCATGCATGCATGGCTCTCATAAAATTTCCTTCATTTACTGGGACAACGAGAGAAATGTCGCTCGCTGGCCACTGCACTACCTCTAGCAACTAGCGCTGGCTCGCTGTCGTGGGCCTGCACACCAAAGCCTGACCCGGCCCATGAAGGCCCACGGGCCAGACTAAAAGTATCATATTATAAACATAGCCAAAAATGAGCTTCCTCGGACCTTAATGTTGTGTTTTTTGCAGCACGTACCTGAAGGGTTCAGTCTAGGTGATTCTCATATATTATATACTAGTAGATGGTTTCACTTCTTTCTTTGGGCTAGAGTGAGTACAGTACATGGATTCTATATGGAATCTAGATAGTGAGAGTATGGGAAACTAGTTTTATTAGGAGTTTAGATTCAGTAAGGAGGTATAGTATTTCTGGTTAGCACGGGAGCATGTTACCTACGTAAAAATATAGGGATTTAGCTGTAAACCATCCTAAGCTCTTAGTGTCCTGCTATATAATCCTTTATATGGTAGCAAAAGTATGTAACAGTAAACTTTGAACTGTGGAGTTTGGGGTGTGCGGTGGGGATATAGGTAGTATTTTGACACGGGCCCTCACTGTTTGGGAAAGATGGTGTTAGGCTTAACGGCCGGGCTTGATTTGAGGGTTTAGAATCCGGGTGGTATCCGGTGGGTTATGCCTCCGTATAGCCGGGGTGGATTTTTTGGGTCGATGGGAGAGGTGATTGCTAGGTGTAGATGGAGATTTAGTCATATGTATCTTGTGAGTAGTAGGTGAGGGGATGGGCTGGGGAAGGTGTCTCCTCCTTGTAAACGCCGACAGAAGTAAGTCCCGAGTGCTTTACCGAGTGATGACCTGTGATAACTGGCTGGATTGCTCTACTCATATATACGCCCAACTTGTGGGTTAGACGCAATGCTCTGGCCGGGATTATCACAAGTTGTGGATACTCCACTATAGTGCTCTTCTGTTACGGGCTTATAAATGCACACGCGTCTAACGGCTTTCAACATTCCATCTGGGATAGGTACAGTATGATAGCCGCCTGCAAATCCTGGTTTGCAGCCAACCAATTTTCACAAACATGTCTCGCTAAACAGCTCCTTACTCTATCAAGGGAAACTAAACTCTGATCCACTCTGGCTAACGGTGTCTTTAACCAAAAAGCGGTAGGGCTGACCCTCCAGGAGAACAGATACAGCACCGCAGTTACAGCACCATGCCCTCTAAAAAAACAGTGAAAAAAATGGCACCTTTAGCTTTTATCTTCTCTACAACAGAGCATCGCGCAACGACTTTCTAGCCCTAGGAAAGATGCATTTATTGCATGCAAGGTTAATAAGGGGTATCGATCTTAGGACTACCAGACTTAAGAAACGTCCCAGTCGCTCTTTCGTCTCTGGAAAGCTGTGTCACAGTCCTCAGATTTTGTGGAATCATTCCCAGTGATACGGTGATGGTTGACACTGGTGGAAGTGGCGCGGTTGGGTACAGGCGTGTTGACGGGAGGAGATGTCGAGGTGTGCGTTGTCAACGGTTCAGTTCCGTTTCCCCATACAAATGGCCCTTTTCTTTCCGTTTCAAAAAACGGAGAGAACCTTCTTTTCACAGTAGAAACTGTCGCCGAACTGAACGGTCCCATTTTTGCTAAACAGGCTCTGAGGATTTCGGGAACGGAAGCGTGGCTCCAGGTATAGATGTAAATCCGGGGAGATCGGTGAGAAGGGTACCAACGTTATCCTGGGCGGGTTCGGGTAGGGGTTTTGGGCGATGACCGAGTTTGAATAGGACCGAGATTTGACAGATGATTGGGAGGCAGGGATGGATGGGTGAAGATTTGATGGGTGGCTGGGAGACGGCGATGGATGAGGATTTTATAGGTGATTGGGGGGCGGCCATGCGTTTAATGGAGGAGTTTGAAAGTGCGGAGGGCTTAGGAGGAGGTTTGAAGGGGGAGAAGGGGATTTTTGAAATCAGGGATGAGAGTATTTTTGAGGAGGAACAGTGCCCAGCAGAACTTGCCGGTGATACCAGCACAGATTACAGCCTTAGTGACTCAGGTGGTGAATGTTAATTTTTGAGCACGATTACTGCTTTTATGATAGGATTGTTTTTATTTGTGAAGGTGGCACGAGTGATTTCTGGTGATAGCAAATCGCCGGCGCCTACTGTTAGAAATGAAGGGCAAACAGGGCCCGATAAGCCGTGGGCGGAACAGAGTGTTTGAACAACTGCTAATTGGGTATGAAAAGTGCTGGGAAGAGCTTTACCGAAGGTGAGAACAAGAGAGAAATGAGATGTTATACAATAGTTGTGGTAAGACTAGTTTGATTAATTTAGTTTTACCGGAAAGAAAGAACTTGTGGGTAGAAAAAGGGAGAAGAGAAAGGAGATTCGAATAGACAAACGAGACTAGCTACCAATGGCACCTACAGAGAGTCAGGTTCCAGGTGATGCTTGCCGATATTATGCATCTCTTTTTACGAATCTCTGTTATTTAGAGGGCCACATCGTGAGTTTGTTGAATTTGCTATGGCATATCCAGTTTAGCTATATATATCTCCCCATAGAAAGATAGAACTCAATGCGCTCTAGGGCACTGGTGATGAGCAACCACTCTTGTCGTCATGTCCGTAATCACGAAAATATCACTCGCGCTCCCAATCTCGTGATCGCAAGCTGTGCGGTATGATATAGTGGGTTAGAGATGAAAAAAAAAACCCTGCTCAACATTATTAGCTACCAGAGCTAATGAGTCTATCTGCTATTCTCTAAATATCTAAGATTTATTCTTTCTAGTATGGCACAGCCTAGTGTGGGGATTCTCCGGGCAGAATGTACAGGATGCTGAGGTGGGCAGAGGCATCTTATGCACTAGAAGCCCCGCGCCCCATCTGTTTTTTTGTATCATAGCTTTACTTGGGTAAATTTAGTTGCTATTATCTGGGGGATAATAGGTCGGATATATCTAATCTATGACACACGGGATACCTGATATCCTGCAATTAACCTACAATGCAATGCTCGACCCTGCCTCTTATAGACATTCTCAAATTCAGATCGACAATTACAAGGCTAATACGGGAGTCTGAGCAGTTGCCAATACAAAAAAAAAAAAGAAAAACGCCCTCGTAGAATAAAAGCAGATGGTTATTGTAGGGAGTGGGCATGAGTCATTGAAAAGTCGCGATATACCAGGAGCAAGATTCCCTAGTATATTAGATAGTATCTACCCTACCGCTACTACTTGTAAATACAATTATTCATACAATAGCCTACAGATGGTAGTGCTGTATGACCTTGAGCATTCCCCCATGCCTAGATCTTCTATGAATGCCTTCAACACCAAATCAATCGCACCCAAAGGCTACTCGTACGATCATGAAGAGAATCCAGTGGAGGCATTGAGGAGTTTTCACAAGATGGTTGGGGGGTTCTCTAATAATATCAACGAAGTACTATATCAAAGGTAGCTATGACCACCAATCCTTTTTTTTATGACTTGAGGGAGGCTAGAGTTTGATGTTGGTAAGTTCCGTGCTTATACTTAAAATGTAACTTGAAGCTACCTATTTAATAATATGGAAGAAATCAGAAAGAAAAAAACAGTAGGGGATATGGGCAACTTTATGTAGAAAGCCTCCGAATATAGTGCGACACCAACAACTACGAATTCAGAGGCGCTTTGAAAAATCTACTATATAGTAGAACCTCCAATAATTAAACCGTGTCAGGCAGGTACATAGTCCAAAATGTCCTTCTCCAGTAAAGGGGTGAAAAGCACAGCATAACGTGATTAAAATCCTCCTCCAAAGACCTAAATAAATAAAAAGCAAAAAAAAAAAAAGATACCAGACCTTACCAGAGACAGCAAGTCGAACGAAATGGCAAACGGGTCTTACCTTATCTTATTTCCTTCCGCTCATGCGTAAAGACATGGACCCTGTTTCTAATTTTTTGATTCACATATTTGAAGGCTCCCTCCCGCCCTCTTAGAGTTTCTTTCCACTTTAAACTGCCCGCATAAGCCGAATTTTTCAGCTGTGCATACACTCTATTTTTCAATAGAAAAAAAAAAAATTAATAAAACTATCATCCTCAAGTGGAAGGGTAGGGTCACGTGGCTCCCATGATAGCCGTCCTGAGAATTAGGATAGCGTAATTCAGAACTCTCCAACCACGCCAGGCAGGCCAGAGCTATGAGAGGTATGGTAGACCGTCCAGCGGCAAGGGTAGCTCAGCATCGTCCATTCCAACCTATCATGCATTTTTGCAACACAGTGCTGACACTTTACCCCTAGGCAATGCCTCAAACTTGGGCTGGGAGCCTTGCGCCCAGCCACTACACTGGTTTCAGGCCCCGTGGTGGCTCTGGATTCTGGCGGCGATGCCATGCGTTACCTGAAAAATTGTTGGGAGGATAAGCTAATGGGAGGGACTAGGCAAGAGCCTTACAGATATCGAGGTACCCACTTGAACGCACCTCTATAAATTACAATCAAAACAGCCAAAACGTCCGATGCGTATGATGCTTTGGGGAACTATGATAGACGAGGGATACCATACAAAAGTGAGCCGATCGAGGACCCCATGAGGCTAGTAAGTTAAGTCTTGGAGTTGGATTTGGAAGGCGTATCGCGAATGCCTTGGCGATAGACGCAATAGACTTAGGCTGAATATGAGCTCCAAATCGGCTGCAAATCGAGGGCTTTAACTGGCTGGTGCGATGCACTGGGCGATTCCGCGATCTCGGGCCCAATCTCCCAACCCAATTGCATTGAAAGAAACAAACTGTAAGTTAAGCCGTCGAGAAGGCGTATATCATACCTGTGCACTCCCATACTTCTGGGACTGCCAAATTCCTTACCCTATCTTGAGCCATTAACTTATAGCGCTGACTGGTAAGAGATGTCTGCCGAGTAGTTTCCGCGGGTCCCGCGAAGATGAGTTGTCTACAACAGAGCTGTAACCGCGCATCCAGTGTGTGGCGCAAGGTGGTAGATTAGGTAAAGTTGATGTTCCAAAGGATTAAAAGGCGGTTGACGGCATGTTCCTTCACCACACTTCACCGCCAGTCACTCGTCGTGGGTCGATCAGATTACAGTATTTCCAACCAGGAAGCTCGCACAGAAACGCTAGTGGGGGAATTGTCCACTGCCGAATTTAATAATTCTCTGTATCGTAGTTGGAGCCGCAGTCAGCTTGAAGGAGCGACATGTTCTTCCCCAATTAGGAAGCGGAATGTAACTCCGACCACTCATGTTGACAACTCAGCCAGCCGACAACCCTAATAGTTCCTTTGGCGACTTCTATCACAGGGAAATGCACCAATATAGGTAAGGCTAGCAGCCTAAGGCATATACCAGGGAGCTCGATTTAGCAAAGGCTCTTATCATAACGAAAGCTGGATAACCGAAACTGCAGGAACGCACTGTACCACACCAAGGAAAATTAATTTTTTAATTTTTTTGGTACCTGATTTAGCGAGACCACATCTCCCACATGTCACCCCACACCGACGCCGCCATGTGCCGTGGTAACAAGTACACCGTTCATGCGGAGCCGCATGTTTAAGCCTAGCGCGAGGGAGAAACATGTTTCTATCTGTTCATCTCCTTCCTCATTCACTTAATATGATACATTCTGCAGGTTAGGCCGGTGGACTAAGAGCTTGGGCTTTACGCCGCAAATCACTCAATGTCTTGAGGGATATCACCGGGCACCATTCTGGAAGTAAAGCTCGGGGGGACGGATCCCCTTTGTCTCCCGCTCGACTCAATGCATCCCATCCTATGCTCATACAATCAGCGAATCAACACATCGCAAAGCTCAGTGTAACTGATTCCTCAAACCTCAAGATTTCTTGGCGCGTATGCTTATGCTTGGGTGCATTGACGATAAGGGCGTAACTTAACTAGATACTAGATAGTCTCCGCCGGCGATGCGGAGCAATGGAACTATCACAAGAGCATCGCCCGAGGATAAAAATAAGGACAACGGACTGTATACGTATTCGTTCTTGGCGCTAGCAGCACCAGCGCCACCGGCACTTACTCATTAGATACCAACACCACATCTCTACAGTCCCAAAAGTCAACCAGCAAATACCTACAGTATAGTCACACATCCTCACTCGCCAAAAAAAAACAATCCATCGAAGCCACACGCCCCCCCTCTCTCTCCCCCTTCTCTACCCCTGCAGGAAGATTCAAGTAGGACCCACTCATCCACCTACCGCCACCACCTCTCCATAAACCAGCCCTGCTGAAAAGAAAGAAAAAAAAAAGCATGTGAAAATGGCACCAAAAGGTCACCTCCCTGTAGCACTAATCACTCCCTAATCCCGACGCTATCCGGAAAGGACAAATGCAACACTGCATGAGCTCTATCCATCTCCCTGTGGGTCCGTTTTACCTACCCCTTCCCCTTTGTTTTATGCTTACCTGTCCCCCACAAATCACATTGGAGCGCACATGATCCGGGGAGGACATCGAAACGAAAAAAATTAATAATAATCGAAAGTGGAGCGCGGTGACCCCACTCACCGCCGAAAGAGAGAAAAGGTGGCGAAAACACAACATCCGATTTATCGTAAATTATAATCTACCGAGAAGAAGGAGAAGCCTCCAATGTTATAGATTACGGCTCCGAAAAAGACTTTTTCTATCTTTCATATTTTTATTTTTATTTTTTTTATTTTTACTCATTTTCTCTACCGGGGGAGATGGGTGGGAATATGATATCGTAGAAGTCCGCTATTTTCCGAGTGAGAGGGTATGACAGCAGGAATAGAGATGGAGGACTCTCCTCCACTTTACTTTTTTTTTACTTTTTTTTACTTTTCTCCTCCTTTACCAGTACTTTTCTTTTCTTTTGCTTTTCTTCTTCTATTCTCCCCGCGCGTCTCAGATGGTGGACTGACCCACGGATTGACAGATTGATCGTCCCGCACCTTTCGGTTTCTTTTTTTTCTTTTCCCTTCCGATCCGCTCCTTTTTTTTTTCACATCATACGCGTACGCCCACCGCCGAATTATAGATCGGAAAACCGATGTTCCGGAGTACTCGTATAATAAGTGAGTTTGAGAGCGAGCTTGGGTGGGTGGGTCTACAGAATTCGGAGAGGTATCCGGAAAAATGATAGATACTCGGGTTCGGGGGAATATATTGATTGGGATAAACAGGCCAGGGGGCGGTGGAATTACTCGAATTAGTAGTCATCTTGCCCTTTTAGTTCCTTTGATACTCCTTCCAAGGTATATTCATATGTCCCTGCTACCCCTGCTTTCCCAATGCTTCACCCCTATCCCTAGTACTATGATAGGTTAGTTCACACAGGTGTCAGGGAGGTATCATGAGGTAATGTACTTGTACAGTATCAGAACACAAGGATCAAAAATATCCATTCCAAATTCTCTGTCCTCATTTGAGGGGCCGTACTAAACTCGGGATCAAATCTTTGGGTACTTCATCCCGGGCACTTGCGCAAGTGTCCAGGTTCACAGGTGACAGGTACGTGTAGAAGTATCCGAAATTTTGAGTTATCAATTTAGCACGGGCGCTCAGGCACAGTATGCACAAATAATTAGCCATACGGCACTTTTTTTTTCTAATCCCTGTGTTCTGGTAACCTGTTACCATACTAGCAACTTGTATGCTTTCCCACAACCCCTCTATAAAAATTCGGTACATGGGTGTGTGTGCTAAAAACTACTGCCGGGCACCTTACACTGAGGGAAGGGGGGGAGGAAGATTAAACTTTGCTGGAAACTTTGCTTACGGCTCTTGGATAAATTGAGTGTTTCCACGCTTCCTGTAAGTGCCCAGATAGTATTTCCGCAATTTCCCCAGGGTGTTTCAGGGATTGGTGCTGTAGGGTATATTATCCTGTCACCTGTCAAGTTTACCCCATCCATCTGTCAGACCTGCCGGTACTATAAGAATATAGTACACCGAGAAGCCTAATCATTATTCTCGGTACCGCCGCGCTGACATTTACAGAGCTATTGTTGTGCAAGTTATACACTTTTGGTCCTAAAGATCCCTTTTTTCACCCCAATTCCGCCAACCGAGGATGGATAGAGTATAATAGCTTAATGTGAACCAGGTAAGAGGTGATTTATTTGCTTTTCCACACTGCTTGTATCATGCAGGAGGGTAAGTTAGTTCTTACCCTCCTTCACCCCTTGCTCCCCCCCCCGTTGATCGGTCAGTTAAATTTTAGTGTCATCGCCCAAGCAAGAAATCACCGCTTTCTAGCGTCAGTAGTACGGTAGTGAACGAAATTAGCTCCTAACATGGTAGTAGCTCAGAGGAGGTACTGTACTTGTATCTAGCAGTAAATAACTAGATATGCCGCTATTGTTGCACCACCAGCGGCGAAAAAAGCCCCCCTCATTTCCAGATACCCCATGCTAGATAAAAGTACGGTATCATAAGCCTTTCTTGTCCGTCCGTGGCTTGACCAGTTGCGGCGCGGAAAACCGCATGTGAATGGTTTCAGTCAAATAATAACTTATTATCCATAGGCGTGAATCCATGGGTTGTACAGTACATGTACAGTACTCGAGTATGGGGTCCTGGATACTGTGGTCAGGATTTACGGAGACGCCGTAGTAGCAGCCAACTAACTTTAATTCATCCCTCCACATTCTCGGAATGACAGCGGGAATAATAGTACAGCTTGCACGTTCCACGGTAGTCTACGGTTAGGCCACGGCACCTAGGTCAGTCAATTGACGATCTTTCCTTGCAATAACAGGACTTGCGAAATCCTTCGGCATTTAACTTACCATCTATACTGGTAGCAGCAAGGAGGACACCGTAATTGCACTCGGATATTTAGCAAAAAGTGCGTGCGCACTCGTGCGGCGGGGTCAAAGTTGGACACTCAAGGTGGCAAACTCCTATACAAAGTACCGGTATCCAACTTCAATTCGGCCACAAGAGTATGCACACCCTGCATAATACGAATTCACGACCCCCTGTTTTTCGAGCCTCGGCACTTTTTTTTACCTGCGGCGAGTTGCTTCAACGACAAGCCCTTTCGAGTCCCTTCATCTCACGCTGCCATTGCAGTACTTTTGCCGTATCAGGACCTCCCGGTTGTGACGGCATCCCTTTCGGTATACCGTAGAACCCCAAATAATTGAGCCGTATGTTATAGCATGTCGTTGAAGTTTACCTACTCTGGAAAGGTCAGGTATATCTCTTTTTCGTTTTCTTATGTCTTCCAGGGAGGTTGAACTAGTCGCCGTTTTTTCACTATTTTCCGCCCCCTTTTCCGGAGAAGGAAATTTCGGACCACCCAGCACATGGTCCGATCGTTTGAGATTCCACGGTAAGCTGCGGCTGCTGCCGCTATCCCGCTGTCCGTGAGGTGAAACATGGCGCACAATGATTTCCCAAGCAAAAATCGGGACAATGCTGTGCGCGATACCGCGACTGGCCAAGCGGAGGGGGGAAAAAGTACGAGTTTGCTTTTTTTTTGGCCCTCTCTAATCCGGGGAGAAAGAGGTGGTTCGATTTTGTGTCAGGGTGAGCGTCCGGTAGGTGGCGGTTCTTAGCAATGGCTTTTGATCCCGTGGCTTCGTACAAACAACAGACGAGTACTAGAAAATACGAGCGCCAATTTAGTCTGGGCGCTCAGACACGCACGGATGATGAACCATATATTTTTTTTTCTAATCCCGGCGTTTTCTAGCATTTATTGCCTGCTATCGGCACTCGTAGAAGAGCAGGTCTTAATTAGGTCCTAGTAGTTTAGTAAACACTCAGCGGCGAGCAAGACAAGATATTGTCGGGTTATGTTCTAAAGCCTTTTCACAAGGTTATTATCGAAGCTTACCTTCCTACCGTATCACTTCCACTCACACCTATGGGAAGCGAGCGCACAGTACAGTGTAGTACACATATCGCAAAAACTGAGAATGGCGCTTGAGAAAGGTAAAAGGAGAAATGCAACAGACCCTACCAGGAGCAGCAGCTCCAACGTCTTAGCGAGACCTTCATTACTCCACAAGCCTTATTTTCTATCAGTCACACCCCGCCACCCTGGATCCCAATAATCCGGATGCCTCGCTGTCCCGTATGAACCTCCGAGAGTTCTGATTTTTTTATACTAAACCCTGTCCTGCTGTCCCAAATTACCCGCCATACCGGACAGTTCTTTGGATCTTAGCCGCCCGAGTTAGCGAGATGAGGCTGTACTGCTGACACACTCGCCCGAGCGATTTCCAAGTTGAATTGCGGTTGTTTGTATTATCGTTGGAAGCCCTGTGAGTGGCTAGCTTCAAGCTACCTGCTAAACCAAAAAAAGAACACTGATGTCACTGGGGCTTCCAAAAGCAAAGAAAATGACGATTGTGAGCTCTCTGAAAATTCCTATTTTGGTCAGTTGGTATTTTGAAACTCGCTTCCATGCTCTCTCTACTCACTCTGGGTTGGACTCAGCTGACAGGACTTTCTCCAACGATGATTGTCTAGATGACAAAGAGGAACATGGATTAGATAATCTGTAATACTTGCTTAGTGTTGGATCTCCGGCGGGGGAATGCTGTTAATAGGTTTTGTGGCTCAACCTTGCTCCAATCGCACCTTGCTCCAATCGCAGCTTCTACCGCGGTATCTATACGGTACGAGTGCAACTAAGCTTAAACATCTTCATATTACCCCAGCTGTACCTAACCGGCGCCCGCCCTGGAACTATGGTGCATTGCCTCAGCCCCAGTTAAAATCCTTTCCTTGTGCGATGTGGTTCCCTTCGTGGCCGAAAGACTCGGTGTTTCTATAAAATCGGGAAACACAACCCCTGTCTCCCTCCAGATTCGTTTGGGACCAGTAGAAATAGTTTCCCGATTTTTACTAACACACCCGAGTAGGGCTGAGGACACGTGCACCATTCGTTCTTCTGCTTTACCCCAACACTGCTAACAAGCTTTGCCCCGTGTCTCATTTTGGCGGTGTCTCCGAATGTTGTCAAGCAAAAGAGAGTCCGAGTTCCCTCCTCTGGCGCCAGAAGCCGTGGAGAGGAAGTGTGTTCTTGTCTCAGGCGAGAAGTACTCGTACAAGACCACGCAAGAAATTATGGAACAGTTACTTGAGGTCGGCGAGCCAAGTATTTCCCGTCTGTTCCGGTTAACAGTTTCCTACCCTTGCATCCAAACCCATGGAGAGAGCGGAAGAAGGCGACAGCATCCATTGCAAGTGTCGTTTTTTCCGGATTTCAGTCCAGGGAAATTTTTGGTGGAGGGATGAGTAGAGGTTGTAGCGGCGCACCGTATGTGGGTTCTAGACCTGGGTTGTGGATAGGGTAGCCGCTCAGCCTGGAAGACCCGAAGTAGGGAAAGTATTGTAAAAAAGAAAATTGAAAAAAGAAAAAAGAAAAGCACCCAAACACAGGGATTCGAAAAAACGTGTGGCTAATCATTCTTGCGTATCCGTACGAGTAAACAAAACCATACCCATAATGTTTAGGTGCCTCTTGTCCAGGACGGGTACAAAATTTTTGTGGTATTGGGCGCCAAGCCACTTCAGGGTCCTCGGACGCCGAAGCCCATCCATAAACAGACTCTTTTGGAGTCTAGAACCCAGAGAGATACTCGTACTCGAGTACAATGTTTTGCAAGCCAGTTTGTGGCATGCGGGGTTACACACTTCCCCCTCTCGCTTCTGGCACTCATACATGGTTCGATTAGCTGCCCCACTACCCCCGAGACAAGACGCGACAAGACACGACAAAATCGGGGCAAAGCAAGGCAGTCACATCTCCAAGTGTGCCGAATGACCAGATGGAGAATATTTCTTATTCACTATTCGGAAAGGCTCTCCTACCAACATTCACGCCTACTCGTGACCAACCAACCACCGCCGCCGCCACATACCAATACCGTCCAAGCGGACTGGCGACAGGGTTTTCCCTGCTGCGCTATCTGGTTGGTTATCGTTAAATCTTGCTGAACCTGGTTTCCCATGCGGCTGGTTGGGGAGGTGTGACGGAATTGATCCATTGATTAATTTTTTCCCCCCATCTTTCTTTCCTTTTTTGGCATCCTCCTGTACCCCTCCTTGGCTTTGCGCCGAGGAGTTTGAGATTCTAGAATTCCTCGAGCCCTTACTTGAGAAGTGTACATATCTCGTGCGAGGGAATTTTGGTATTTATCTCATCCATGCATCCATTTTTAGAGGAGCTTTTTTGCTTTTTAGTGAAAGCTGGAAGCGAGCGGGGTATTGTTAGAGAAAGGAAGGAGGAAGGAGGATTGGAGGAGAGACTGCCCGCGGGAGCGTATGCATAGCACCGCTTCGAGTGTGAGCCGTAATGGGCCAGGGAATGTACTCGTACCGGTGCCGCATGATGATGCATTTAGAGCACCGCACGAGACCACAATACCGAAAGTCTCAAATAATTGAGTAGAGTACTCGAGTACTGTAGTGTACAGTACAAGTACCCGGGAATATGTTTTCGTAAAAGACAGGTATTATTTCGCTGGTTAACCTAAAATAACTGCGAAAACAGAATCCCGGGTACTTGTACAGTACTACTTGTAGGTACTTCAAAGTTTCCTTCTCTGGAAAGGGGGATGAAAAACGCGGCAAAAGGTGAGTTGTTCAGTCTCATTGAAAGAGTCGAAGTTGATGTGATGTTCACAGCTGAGTTAAGGTTACCAGTATCGGATTGGGTCTAGAGGTTTGGCTTCTGGGCTCCCAGCACTAGAACCATGCTTTGAAGTTCCCAGGGGCAGCTGGGAAAAATCAAAATCGAGCGCGCTATTGGTTTGAAAGGCCCTCTTGTTCGTCTCTTCAAACTATAAGCTGAGAGTTACAGATCCCGGTTGATTATCGGTACTCGATTATATGAGCTCTTTTCGGAAGTGATTCAGCCAGATAATATCACACTATCAGCAATGAGGCTTATCAGTGGCACGTCAAAGCCAAAGTGAATGCTTATTCGTGAGTAGCATGGAGCAACTGGCTCGATACCCGACACACCGGCCAACCTAGTGCCATATTCAGTCACCCACCTAATCTAAGGGCAAGCACACTAAATAAGAGTGGCTACTGGTACCAGATCTCGCGATGCAGCCTTGTTCAAGAGGGATGAAGAATAGGAGAGATCATACCATAATTGGGGTTTTACTGTAATTAGTAGCATAGTTGGCAAGGCAAACTTTAAATGTGTGAGATGCGCGTATTTAGGTATGTAGGCAATGCATCAAATTCTTGATACAAAGTTGTATAACAATGCTTTCTTTGTTTGTTTCCAGTTGCGGAAAATAAAGCGAGCTTGCCGTTGCTTACCGCAGGCAAATCATGTGGTACACCTAAGGTACCGCACTGTCCCAGCAATCTGGCCGCAGCCTAAATCTTGTGGTGCAATCCGGTGGCTGAATGTGGCGCTTTATTACGCCACACTAAATGTATCATCGTTGAGAGGGCGGGCCCTGTTTCGGCTCAGCGATTGGCTTTCAAATCTAGCAAGGTACATGCCTCTCTCCCACTTCAGCGATACCAGTGGTACTGGTACCCGTAGGACCTCGCTCAGCTGGACCCAATTTTTCATTAAGCGGCTGGAAAACGCCCATCATTTGAGCCATTTCTCGCTGATTGGGATATCCAACGATTCCGCAACTAAATTCTGAGAAAATTTAGTTAAAATAGTTCAGTGCTTCGGCAGCGTAGCCCTACCACGCAGGCGAGAAGGTCCACTTCCAAATTCCAACCTGCGATTTGTTTTGTCATCCCATAACGGGAACTGCCGTTGATTGTTTCGGGCATGAACTCCTTCCTGGCCGACCAACAGTAGTCATCCACCAGTTCCCCTACGCTTTCTTTCTCCCCGTATTGCCATGGAAGTCCAGTACAAGCGGGGTACCTACAGCGCAAGGGTGGTGCTGGTTCCTCAGAACCCGCCTTGAGTCTCCTCACGAATCAAGAACGCTAGTCCTAATAATATTATCGTGGTGGACTGTATCGAATTAGGAAGCCTCTTGGCTAATTATTTAGTAGAAGCTTTCCTCATACTGTACAGGCCTCACCGTCCTCATTCCCTACCAACTTTGAAGGTTTCTACTCGAGCACAGCCTCAGCCAGAAGGCGAAAAAGAAACTAGCTCTGTAAATATGTTCCAATAGCCAATTAAGAAAATATCACAAAAGAGATTTTTAAAAATGCTATTTGTGGGTGCTGCTGTCTCAAGTTGATATACCGGTCGATTTTGGGTGTCATGGGGGTAGGTTCTAAGCTGCCGGCACCATACTGCATCTATACGATACTCCACCGTTGTAGCCGTGGGACATACAGGCGTCTTCAGGGAACCCGGGGTCATAAGCTTGAACGGATTGGCACATGCATTTCCTTCGTGTGTAATGTTCGACCTTCTGAGCAGAGTTTCAAGACCCTACCTACATAATGTCGTTTCAGTTGATGTCCGGCTTCAAGATTGTAGGTTATGATGAGCGAGAGAGCAAGAGTGCTCTACCGCCCTTCACAGTCCTGCATACAAATACCGTAGAATGACACAACGGTTCGGTAAGTAGGATATCGGTATATGATGCCGTACATTGCCGTGATAATTTTGCTTCCGGAAAGAGCCGATCGCCAGGTGCAAAAGACCGATCTGTTGCTTTTCCAGAAATTCACAGCCTGTCCATAAATGTGCCAAAAAATTTCCTCTTTAGGTGATATTCCACCTTTCCACCTAACCTATGTTGGCAGTTTGAGAAGGTAGTCGTGTGGTGCTCGATAGACTATTGATGTTAGATAAAGTACATTCTAGCATGACATCGCCGCAGGCTGCTATGTGTGGCAGCGTGGGGTAGGGTGCGTTGGGGCAGAGGGTGAATGAGGTATACTGCTTACCATGTAGGCGAGTGAGCCTCAGCGAAGCACTCCAAGTATAACAATTAGATTTCGGCCTGGCTCAGCAACCAAGGGCAGTTTTGCAGTGACTTAATGAACAAAAAGCGGAGGCGATGAGTCTTGCGGAGACTGTGAAACATAGGACTTGGGGGTTTGATTGGAAACCAAAAGTCGGGGGAAGCATGTCATACAGTCAATAACTAAGCAACAGTATTGTACCATACGCTAGTACGCGTACTCGAGTATCCTATCATATGGATGGCATTGCATTGCATGAAAGCAGCGCACCTTCTGCACTTTCAATACCGGTGATACCGAAGCACTTTTACAAGTTCGTACCTCAGAGTTCCTTGACTTTTAATTATTTACTTATTTATTTATTAAATTTTATTTATTGTGCTGCCGTGAAATGGATGAGGGAGGAGGTTCTATGGCAAATGGTGGCTTGCTATTCGAGATCCGACAAGGCGTGTCTGTGCGTTCATTGGATACGGAGGGAGCAACCCCGGAGAATCCCATTCCAACCCTGGAAAGATTTTTTTTTTTTTTTTGTCCTCGGGACCGCACCAAGGACCGGGGCGGCGACATGGAGGCAAGAAAAAATAACGCCGGAAAGCTGGCGATCCACATGGCCCATCGGGGATGAATACGGCATTCATACTGACTGGACAATCGTGATCCTCGGAGTCTTGTGTGATAGGAATGGCCTCCGGTCCGGGCACCTAGAATCAGCGCACCTGGGTAACTTATTTTGCTTACATTATGCACAGGAAAAAGTCGGGCTTGGCTAAGGTGGCCTCGAAAATGACTATGTGGGAAATTCGACAATTTACTATCTCCACGGATACTGCTCTAATCGAAAATCAGAAAACATATTATAACTAGGGAGGAGGGTCTTCTAAGCACTTCTTCCTCCAAGCCTCATCTTCCTAAAGATGTGGTTGTGGTTGGAAATTTTTCAAAAATTATTATGTGTTGATTTAGAGTGCTCGGCACAATACTTGACTTTTCCCGACGGGTAATCGAAACTACTGAGCCCCGTGAGAGTAATAAGCTTACTATGTCTGTCAGAACTCAGAATGTTTTTGGCCTATGATATAATTCTGCGGACTGTGTTTTCAGATGCCCTACGGTACCATAATATTATTAAACCTGCGGTGCTGTTACAGTAAATTTACGAGTGAATAATTACTATTCACACACAAGAAACATGAGGCTTCAGTGCCAGCAGCGGGCCCAGCCCATTCAGTTTGGTAGCACCGAAAAAAAAACCAGTTTGGCCGGTGCAAGCTACCGTAGTAGACATCCTTGCCAAGGCCACTCTAATAGATGCAAAGGCCCCCATCAACTTTCTTTCTTTGTTTGCCGCAATTTGGTAGACAATGTCAAAGGGTTGATCTTTGCTCCAATCAGGGCAGGTTCAGCACATGTTCCCACTCTTTCCATCTGCGACTTGACTTAAGTTATGGGGCCGGCACTTGGCCTTTGACATGGTACGGTGTGAGGACGATAACTGTCAGGGCATTTGCAACCCATAATTTGGGATTTCCCCCCCCCGGCGAATGCAGTTGTTTTTGCAGCTTTGATATAATGGGTTATCGTGCCACAGACCCCTAGCGGATGTGAAGCAAATAACTGGCTTAGCTGAAATTTAACTTTTGATCCTCTCGAATGCCTCTAACTCCTTGTTGAGCCAAATAATTGCCCGTAAATGGTAAGGGTATGTGACTTATGTCAGTGGTGCTCGCTGCCCGGGAGGAAATGAATAGACTAGTGCAAATTCCGTGAGGCACAAGGAGCGCCGTAGAGCTTGGTTTCAGTAAGACCTGGGAAAGCAAGACCTGCTGCCGGGCAGTGAGCACAGTACCTCTGCTTCGAGTAATTGAAAAGCAGCGCCCTCCCCACCCCCGCCTCTGCTTCTCATTTTCCATTCCACAGTGTCTCACGGTTCTGCTGCTGCTTGCTCCCTTCTTCACACTCCACTGCAGCCCCTCCCCCTCCACCATCCCTCCCATACGCTCTTCCCTACACCCTCTTTCGTGCCTCCTCGCCCACTCCTGCTCTTGGACCCGGATCGCAGCATCAAGCGTCCTTGTAACAGCCACTGCCCAAATAATTGACCATTTGCGGGATAAGAGCTGACCTGCGCTCTTCTTCCACCCTACATAAGACACTCTTACCGCCTCCTCCAAGGGAGAAGAAAAAAGAACAAGGAAGGCTTCGGCGCTCAGTGTTTGAGAACTTATCTCTTTTTTTGCTGCGATAGCAATTCGGAAGTCTGCCAACCCGGTGCCCGATACCTTGCCTCTATATCGCTCGCGTGGACACCCACTTTAGCAGAGGAGCACTTTTATCCTTAAAGCAACCTTCTTCCCCCATCCCTCACTTGAGCGATCCGTTCCATCAACAAAACAACTTTTATCTAACCACCCTCACAAATAACTTCAGACATGGCAACTCCAGAACCTGTCAAATCCGCAAACTCTCAGTTGAAGAACCTCCCCCAGCCCCCAGCTGGTCGAACACCTCCTTCACCGGCTCCCACAAGTATGTCTTTCAACCAAGGTGATGACCGGGATGTCGCTCGCAGATCTGAATCTATACGATCTCCAACTGCCATTCATTTTATCACCAGAGACATCGATAGGGATACCCCCGCTACAGGTGGATTGTCCAAGAAGTCTTCGAAAGGAGACTTTGGCAGGAAGAAGTCCCACAAGGGAACAAGTTACTACGGGGAGGTGTTCGCCGTTCGGGAATCGGGCCCGGTGGTTCCCAAGAGTTCTGCGGTTTGGGTTGAATTGCGAACGAACGTCATTGTAAGCACCATCTCGTTTAGCCCCATCTGATTCCACTACAGAAGCACCTCCCCCGTATTTCGAATTCATTTTTATTGCTTAATATCTTGGTGCCTTGCATATGTTACGACGCTGGGTCCTTGGTTCCCTCTATGTTTGCTTGTGCCGCCTCTCTTTCTCGGCTATTCCCATGTCGTACTTTACCCGTGCTAACGTACATGGTGCGACATCTGCAGCTAGAAAACGAATTCGAGTTTGCAAAGTCTCTGTCCGAGATCGTCGCTAAACGCTACGGAAAGACTGAGGATGCGGTTTGCGTATCCATTGAACATTCGGCCTGCATGGTTATGGGGGGCACATACGATGGATCCTTTCTTTTGACCATCACTTCCCTAAACATGATTTCTCCGACATGCAACAAGCGAAATGCGGCGCTGATCTGTGATTGGATCAGCAATAATCTCGGTGTTGAAGTCGCTAGAGGCTATATTCGTTTCGTCGACCCAGATTTTGCGAACTACGCAATGGGCGGATTCACCATGCTGGATTTGATGGAAAAGGAAGAACTTGCCAGGACCGGCACTGCAGACAAAGCGGGTGTTATCAGGGATAGGAGCACCAAGAGGTCGATGTCACGCCACCGTTCCAGCAAGAAAGAGAGGCAGAGCTACGAGAAGCAAGCATCGACTTTTGTAAACATAAATGCAGACCTTGATTCGGTGGAAGAGGATGTCCCTTCCGAGCTGCCTTCGATTCTAGCAAGGCCCTCAAATGACGGACGTCCGGCGACTGCGCCAGCTCAGAGAATGAAGAAGAGAAGCATGTTCGATCTCTTCAGCAGGACCAAGGCCTCGCGGTAAATAGGAGGCACCATCTAATCATGGTTGCGGTTATGTCTACTAGAGTACTCTTTCACACTTTCTATTGCTGGGGCCTTTTTTCCCTTTTTGTCTGGATTTTTACACGAACGGAGTTTGTGTGTTTGGGTAACCTTTCTACGATTTTTCTTCGCTTCATCACTTTTCCTTTCCCGGAACTTGTGTCTAGCATACTCGAGCAGGCAGTAGCAAGTTCCGGCTCAAATTTTCCCTTTGTCACGGCTGGGAGGTTTCATTCGCTATTTTTCCCTTGGATGTTTCTCTTTTACCTTTATGCCCACTTTGCGAGTAAGGTTCTATAGCTATAGGTTTACTGTACAATTATTTTGCGGTGTTTTCGATGTAACCAACGGGGTATGATACATATTTCTTTTGTCAAGGTTGGGCGGGGTTGGTTAGTATTCGGAATGTGACCTTTTTCTTATTCAACGGCGCATCCGCGCTGAAAGCGATTGCATGCGGAATGGATGCCTGAGCAGAGGGGATGGGGGTCTTTTTTCTTCTTCTACCGGTACATTATTTTTACGCACGCTTGCGAGGCGTGTGTTTTGTTTTGATGAGATCTCTTTTGTATTGGTTTCTGTATCATAAACGGAAATTATCCAATCTTTCATATGACAGCAACAGGCAAGATAGATGATCTTAGATTTCTATCATTTAAAATCCAAATTACCGTGAAAAATTCGAACAAACAATCCACCCTCTTCTTCAGGCCTCTAATCTCCGTATTCGGGGACAAAGCACCCCGGGAAGGAGTAGTGTTTGAACGAGCTGAACTCCCTGGATCTGATTAACTGGTACGCGTCATTCGTTAACTTTCTTAGCTAGGCCTATTGTGGTTTAGCTCTGTGCTTATGTGATTGTGGTTGTGCAAGACAGGGATCACTTTGTAGGTTAACCTAAATTAACCATTCATTGCGAGTAGATGCTTATCATGATTTGGTGCGAAGGTCGTGTCAACATGCGATGATATCAGGCTACCTATTAAGGTATCGTGAGCCTGGCCGTAAGTTTAGACGGAATGCTTTAACCTGCCAGCGAGAACGGCTTCACCCCCTCATTTCTGCCTTCCATTCCATACTAGCATCATACACCCCTTTCCTTTCCTTTCCTTTCCCTGTCTTTCTTCTCCTTTCCCACCAGACGAGTGCTACTGGCCAATCAACATTACCGCACCATCCTCCTCTGCTACTCGTTGTTACCGTACTTATCTCTTTCTCATATCAGTAAGGTCTCGTTTCACCGGTTCCGCCACCTAGCGTCGATCTGCCGTCCGTCATCATTCCCTGTAGGCGCGACCTTCAACAACAACCATAGCCAACGACTCTTGCGAAAATCCCCCAAAATGCCAGCGGAAGAGCAACAACCACTTTCCACCCAGCTCATCCAACGCCTCTTGACGGAAAACTTTGAGGACAAAAAGACTAGAATATCCCAACCGGCGCTGAGCGTGGTACGAGAGTATACCAAGATATTCGTACGCGAGGCGATCTGGCGCGCTGCTGCTATTAGGAAGGAAGAAGGTGGTGAAGGCGGACTGAAGAATATGAGCGCTTTTCTGGAGGTGTGAAAAAGTTTTTTTTTCCTTGAAAAATTGTTTTTGCCGTCTTCCGAAGTTAGGGTAATAGCTAATATAATAGGGAATACTACTAGGTGGAGGATTTGGAGAAATTGGCGCCACAATTGTTGTTGGACTTTTAGAGGCGTGTGCTGTCAGAGATGGGTTCTGGCTGAGGGATTAAGAGCGGAGGGTACCACAAGGTATATGAAGGTGGAGCTTGTAGGGTTTGGATGATATGGGATTTCTGCCTTTTGTTTCTTGTCGAGAGGGATCGCCGATATGGATCTCATATCTGGTTGTTTGGTCGAGCCTTGCAGCAGGAGCAGCGTGCTGTATATTACTTACCTGGTCCTTGCAATGAATCCCTACTCGACCGACAGTACCGGGATTCGGTATTAAAATCTCCGCCCTACTTCGTGCATTAATGGTAAGGCATATTGTGGGTAGTTTGAGATATATTATTCCGGAAAAAGGATGGGGGTTTAGTCTGGGTGGCTATCGGGAATCTGCTGCAGGAGACTCGATAGATAAATATTCATACAAGCAAAGTCTTAATGCAAGGAATTGAGACTTCGCTCCTAGGCCACCGCTTCGGTCAAGATTCTCTTTGATAAAGGGACAATAGTATTATCATTGTCGCACGGGAGTGCGAGTTCCCGCTCCCAAGTCTTTTCCTGTGTCTGGAATCCTTTGTGTGGTATCATGATTTTTCGGCCCTTACTCCCACCCTATTAAGATCTCACGATACTCAACCCTAGGGTATGCCGAATGGTCAAAACGGCTCTGACGCTTAGTCGTCATGTCTAGCAATTCCAATCGCTTTAGGGCTTTGTTTGGGAGACATCTCGGCGTTACCTTCACAAGGCTTATAAGTCTTTGTCTTTCCCCCTTCTTCCCTCCTTCTCATCTCCATCCTACAGCTTCGACAACAACACTACCGCGGCGATCGAAAAAAAAAACGACAGCGGAAATGGCGACTCATAGAAAAAAGGGAAAAGGCAAAGAGGTGGCAGATGATAGTGGAAAGATCAACGGCCAACTCTCTTGGCTTGTAAGTTTTTTTTTCTTTTCCCGACGTTCTTGTTTTTGTTTAAACTTTATGTAATATGGCGTTATCGAGCGGACATTCTTCCGATAGCCGTTGGCGGTTGTACCCGACGTATTCAAGCCACAACGGCTGAGAGGTATAGTAGGCGTGAGAGATTGGCCCGTGGGATTTTTCTTCTCAATGTCTCACTGCCTAACTGTTTCACTTAGAAACATTTTTCAGCAATTGCTTCTTCAAAATATTAAAGAGCTTTACTAATAATATTCAATATTTAGACTCCCAGTACTGAGTTTAGAAAGGAGCCTTTGATACCTCTTGTGCAGTCCCAGGGAGTTGACAACATTCAAAACTCGACCAGGCCTCCCACCTCCGGAAAATATCGACTTAAAGGCGGTCATGGTGGAGGGGAATCATTTAGTTCCTCGTCCTTCAACGCACGTGTTGCTGATAAGCCAAGAGAATCTCAGAAAGCTTTTCGCACGCTCGGTCTCGATTCCGGCGACAACTATAGCAGGGTCCGCTCTGAGCCTTCCGGCCTTCCCCAATCTGTTGGACGTGTGCATGATACAGGGCGTCAGAAGTATATATCTTCTGACCAGGGGGGAACAGGTGGCACCGATTCAAGTCAAGTTCCGGATAGAAGAAGCATAGTACCTTTCTATTTTGGTGATATCTCACTACCTTCCACCCATCAGGTCTATCGATCGGGTTTCAGCTGGATCCCCGAGGGTGAACCAAGCGCTTCTACCTGGAGGCATACTGTGTCGTCTCCGGGCACTGGTATTGGTGGGAGTGGAGACTCCGGCTTGGCTCGTTCGAAGGTATAGTGTTTGCTTAGTGGATCACCTTAGCTCAGCCCTATATTTGCTTTTTTTTTTCCCTTTCAATTTCATTCATTCATCAGTTTTTATGAACACCCCAGTATTAGATTGCCAGTTTAGGACTAATCAGAATTCACATTTACAGAGTCACATTTCCAAAATGTTTGGCTCTCTTAAGCTAAAGGGCAGAGCAAAGCCTTCCTCCTCCAGTCAGGTTTGGACCGGCGATGAGGGTGAAGTTCCTTCCTCTGACGGCTATGCTAATAAAAAAGACGTATCCTCTAAATCGGAAACCCGCCCCGACCTTTCGAGAACCCCTGCAGCCCCAACGAGAGAGTATCAGCCTCGTGAATCCAGATATCTGGAGCGTACCCCCTCTGGAGCAGACTATACCAATAAGCGACTGATACTAGAGTCTTTATTTGACTATTTTACCCCAGAAGACCTATCTTCTGAGTTGCCTCTTTTGACCCTCTTGTGCGAGAAGGCTACAAAGGAAATCCAAAAGTGCAATGCTCTTACCCTTGAGGTCAAAGACCTCAAGAGGGAGTTGGCGAGAGCCCAATCCGAGAAATATTTTTCTGAGCAAGCTATTCGGGAACTGGCCCTGGAGCTCGGGCTGATGGGCCCTAGATTGGGGCTGACCGAGAGCCAGAAAATCCTTAACAAGGATGCAGCGGCGATTCTAGAATCTGGCGGTATTCCCCCGTTGGATATTATGCTAAATGGATGGACTTATATCCGTGTTGGTAAGCCAGGAGATGGTTGGGATAAATATTTTTATAATCCCCTTGAGCCTTTCCCGCCTGGTCGTCGCCGTTATACTACAGGTAACGACTCTTCTCAAATGCTCCCGTCGTCCCCTAAGCGCACTACTTCTTGGAAGAGAAATGGTGGTCCTGCACGTCCTCCACTCGCCCCTCAGCATACCTCTGAGACAGACGGTCGTGTTTCACCCCTGGTACTCCCCCGTTCTAAGCGTCACACTTGGGGAGGAAATAATTGTTTCCCTCCGGGGCAATGCACACCTCCTCAGCTTCCTACTCACGAAGGATCTGTTACTATTTCTCCAAGCCGCCCGACCCACCGCCATGACGCCGCGTCGGCCTCTCCCGGGATTAGTAGCAGATACTTCAACTGGACTCCCGACAAAAAAAATAAAAAATAACCAAGCTTCAAAGTGTGGACCACCCCTAACCTGACTGCGCGTTTGCAGTCTAACTTAGTGGTAACTTTTTCACTCTGTTTCGTTGTTTAAACTTATGTTAAAGTCTTGTTCTGTATGCACAAAGTGTATCACACCCTACCTTCCCTGTACTATACTTTGTCTCCTGTTAGTTATGTGTAATTGGTTTGGGGGTTTAAAAAAACAATACAAGGCGATTCAAATTCTTTACGTAAATTGTGCTTAATACACGTGTCGCGTATGAAAACCACTATCTTAAATTCCTCCCGGTGGGAGAGGTAGGTGTGTAAGTAAGTATGCATGCCAGAGTCATGAAGTGATGATGATGTGAGTCTGATACTGGACTCAGCTCAGCTGTATCTAGAGCATTTATCATTGGTCCCGGCGTTAAGTCGTTGATACTCGCATCTAATTTGCCGCAGCACTGACAAACACCCGAACCTTTAGCGACGCCTTGCCCACTTCAATTTTAGGAGTGAAGATACTTTATATAATGAAGCCAACACATTAAGGGCCAAGTCACTCCCTCCCCCCTTCTAATAATCCTGAACGCAGCGAGAAGTGTAGAAAAGGATCGACCGAGTAATCGAGACAGCCGTACCCTGGTAATACAACACGCTACCATCCGCACCGGAAAGGACAACTCAACTATGGCGAACGGGTAGATTTTCCGGTAGGGATTTATTCAATAGATACAAGAGGTAAGTGGGCACACGAGCGGGAGGAAGGAAGGAAAATAGATTATCTATTTATCGACGGAAGAACAGAATACATCAGATGCCTACAATCCATACTTTTTGTTTTCTTTGTCTCCTCCCCATAGCGAACAAACAAACAAACAAACAATGCTTGATAATGAATAGTACTGTACTAACCGTAACGGTAACTTAAAGGTGGAACAAACAAAGAAAGAAAGGAAGAAAGGAAGAGGGCCTGGCCCGATCGATCGACCGATCGAGGCGAGCACAAAGGAAAAATTTTTTGTCAACGCCTGCTTGCCTGCCTACGTAAGCCTCCTCCACCGAGTGACTCTTGGTGAATATAACCTCAGCGCGTCTGTCGGAAACTCTGTTATCCCGTGCTCCGCACGGGTACCAGAGGGAGATATTTTCGTACTCGTTCCCGCCGTGAAGAAACCCGAATATTTGGATCTGGATTTAGTAGGAGCGCTCAGACAATTTGCAATACGGTGCGAATTGTTGATCCCTGTTGTTCGGGTTCTACATGCTGGGAACATGTACTCTGCAACGCAGGGATTGTTTTGCTGGTTTAACTATTATACCCTTGTCTTGTACGAAAACGTCTCCCCTGGTACTTGTGCTTTGTTCTTGTTTTGTTATGCGGGGACGTTTTGGGGGAGTTATTTTATTTTGTGGGGTGGGGTGGGATGGGCAGTTGTAGGGATATAATTATATAAACGTGGGGAGGACTTTGTGGGAGGTTGTGGTACCGTAAAAACTCGGTTATAACGAACTCGCCTGGGCAGGGAAATCAGACCCCATGGTTGATTGAGAGCTTGCAAACAGGGCCAGGTAACATAAGAAAACCTCTTTGGGCGCCCTCCTGGGCTATTCAAAGCACTGAAAACTGATGCACGACCAGCCCAGGCGAGTTCGTTATGGCCGAGTTTTTACGGGTATTTTTTTTTTTTGAAATGTAAGTATTTGTGTAAGGTTTGTGCTACGCTGGGGGTTGGAGGTGGGAGGGGGGGGGGCTTACTAACTGCGAGACTTTCTTTCTTTTTTCGCGTAGTTACTATGGCTCTTACTCTGGAGTATTAGCGAATAATATGTTTGATATTCTCTGTTGCTAATCCACTAATGTCGAACGAGCAAACAAATCTACATATCTGATCAACACACGTTCCCACAAAGCCACATATTATTTAGGGAATTAATTCCAAGGCATTAGAGTTCCCGGATACTTACTAAGAACGCAGTGACTAGAAGTGGAGTGGAGTGGATACGGCTTACCGGCTCACATAAGATAGATTGCTCCAGACTCCCGTTACGCATTAGCTACTACTATTGGTGTAAGGCAAGGTACAGAACAACTGTACTGTATGTTGGCCTAATGTAATTTTTGCATGACACAAGACATTAACGAATACTCGGGTATGGGCCGTTCAGCCCTGGTTCTGGCCAGACGCACCTTCCCGAGTGATGGTGTGTGATTCCCGGGGATGGAGATAACTTCCTTGGATTTAGGGGGGAGGGGGTGATAGTACTACAGAATGCTCAAGAAGATGGTACGGGAAATAGCAGTTATGGTGGGAAAAGTGCTCCGGCGATTGTGCTATGGCCAACCTATGCTGTCCCTTCCCGGCATGATGAACCCAAACACAAGGATCAAGTTTTTTTTGTGTATGACAAATTGTCTCTGCACATCCGAGTCCCCTCCATACCGGTACTCAATTCATACTTGAATTCCCAGGTTCTTCATGCCGGCCACGGTGTAGTTAATGGATCTCTCCAGTCACCTAACCACCTTTCCAACTAACTAACTTATGAGACCACATACAGAAAAAAGAACTCTTGGAGAAGAAAGAAGAAAAAAACTTCCCTTTACTATATACCGGTCGTTATATAACAAGCAGATGCTTTAACGAATCACTCCCGGTCACTCCCGGTCTCTCCCGGAATTTACCGCTCCCTGGATGAATTGTCGTCAATTCCGGTTTTCCGCTGGTAGTTCATTGACTGGAAGCTAAGTTGGCTTTTCACTCACTATGCTCGGGTAAGTACTGTGCTATCGGTGTCATGAAGGAGGCAGGATGACGCCGTAAAAACGTGCCGTGAAAGCCGGAGCAATTGCATCTTTCTCTCGCTCTCTAGGCCGTTTTGAGTTACTGCTCTTTCCATTTTTAAGTGGCTTGTTAGTTTTTTTTTCTTTTTTTCCTTTTTTCTCGCTATAATTTGCCTTTCCTAATCGAAGGGTTGGGGATATCAGACGTCTTAGTTTGTAGTCTAACTTTTCTAGTGCTACCGGTATTGCGTATTTAATACGATGTACAGGTAATGGATTGGCAGGGGGTCCGGTGTAGTATGATGCATCCGGACTTTGAGAGCAATACTGTGGATAAGCACCGTTGGGAAAACCCCGCCAAACTACCCTCTGGGGGGGCACTTTCCTTTTTCCAGAGGGTAACGGAAGTTACCACCGGACACTTATTCTCACGGAAAGGTACTTTCAAGACAGACAACACACTGTACTCGTACAGGCTACAGGCAAGAAGTATCCGAACACAAGGGCCATCCTGGTACAGGTGATAGGCAAGATGTAGGATGGGCCCTCAGATACGCACAGACAAGTAGCTATATACCGATATTTTATGTCTCATATTCGGATACTTCTTGCCTGTTGTAATGCGAAAGCCTATGATGACAGAACTGTACCCCCTCCTCCCCTCCACATTCCCCAATTGAAGCAAGAAGTGGCGGTGAAGCTACACTTCTACATCCGCTCCTTCCCACTCTTATTCAAAGCTGCATAGCATTATCATAACAAACCTGTCATTACCCCTCCCGTCCCCTCCCATATCTGCATAGGCGAAGAAGCTACAGCACACTTCTAACTATATCCATCCATGAATCACTTCATAAAAGTGCTAGAAAGTATCACTGTTAGATACCTTAACACCTGCACCTCCCCCGCTCCGGAACCTACCGTATTGAGCCTTTTTTATTTTTCTTCTTTTTATTTTTTTTCCTTTTTCTTTTTACTCACAAAGCTTAGCACAGCCCTATTATACCGAAATAGACCCCCTGCATTCCACAATCCTGCTCGAGCGTTTTGGGAGCCGAATTCCTCACCTGTCAGAGCCACAGTTCCGACCCCTCTTCAACCAAGCACTGCACAACCCCTCGCTTATTCGGAGGCATACCCATCACCAACCCCCCGCCGCTCTTTCCGGATAAGGAATCGACACGCGAGTGACTGTTCATGAATCCTTTCACCCAATCAGGCCAGATAAGATAAGATGCGTGGGGGACCAGGGATCTTCAGCCCCCGATTGGAATGTGCTAAGTGGCGCCTCGGTTCTTGGTCTTTTTGATTTGGTAGTGTTACGCGGGTTCGGTACTCGTTACTGGTACTGGTATGTATAATGCCCGGGTATGATGTTATTTTGGTGAATTGGATCGGCTCGTTTTTTGGCGGCGGTGCAGGAATTGCATATTTGAGTGGGAATGTGGAGTTTTCGATGGTTGGGTGTTGTGTAAGGTAGGAATGAGTGAGTGAATGGGTGAGTGAATGGGTGAAATGGGGAGTGAATAGATTGTTTTCCCATCTTTGCCGGTACATTGGGGGATTACGTTTGTGTTTGTGGCGTCATAAGTTCTCTGTAGCGAAGCGAGAACGGTCGTTAGTTGTTTCCCAACGGTCGAAGGCTGGTTGGGACTGCCAAGAAACTGGGACGGGAACTGCGGGACCTTCTCGCGGTCCGCCTTCGAGGTGGATATCTCGGGATGGCTGTTCTTGGGCTGGGTGGTGGCCCAACATGATGGTTGGTGAGTGAGGTATCACAGGACTATTGGTAATAGGGGCCATTTTAGACAGAGGCCAAAATTGCTGGTTTTCGAGCCATTATGTTTCTGCAGATATCTTGAAACTTAGCTTTAGAATTTTTTTGAGAAAGTTTAGCATGTGCGAAGTGTAATATGTATTGATTTCGGGCTTTTGTCTAGAGTTTGTCGAAACTGTGGGCACATGAACTGGCTAGGTGTGCTACAATGTATATACCGGTACATACCTTTCCTATACTAAAACACTGGTCTTGGCAGGTACTTTGTGAGAAACAACATTCCACTCCTCACTGCTTGACGAGAATGAAAGGGAAAAATCCTACATTTTTTTGTGTTGGTGGTATTATCCTTTAGTGCGTTTGAAACAGTCAAATTTGTAGCCAGATCGGGACCCAGAGTGCCAGACCCGGTCAAAAAAAAAAACACAATTTCTAGCCATTCCACTACCCAAATGACTCAACGCTCTTGCTAAGTTACATATTCTCAGTAAATCAAAAAGCTTAATTAGTGTTCCTGGCTATAATACAAATTCCACTGTTTCGGACACACCAAGGTATAGCAAAAAATTACTTTTTGAATCCTTTCTATGTTGTTTCCACCCATGGTGCTTGGGTAATGACAGCTCGAAAGCCTTCCACTTTTGGTACTTTTTGGCCTCTGTCTGGCTACTAAACGACCTTAATTTGGTGGCAGGCGGCAGTGCAGCTGGAAAAGTTCAGGGCAAACGCTAAAACATACCAAATATCCCAAATTTCGAGATGTCCCAACAGTAGTTGAATATCTAATAGCACTACTATGATGCTCTCTGAATTTTTTTAAAATCAGATGCTATCTTGGATTCAACATACCGAGCTGGTGGAGCATCTAGATAATTCTAAGCCTAGTTGACACTTCTTGAAGTGGTGGTAGTCAGATATCTTGGTTTCGTGTATATATTGGTGATACAATATGTAATCGGACCACTTTGCACAGTTTTAGTTCCAAAGCGATCTCGGCACTTGTTGAAGTATAAAAGATAAAGTATGTGTCTTGGCATTCATTTCTAACAGTGAACTAGAATAAGCAGCATAATTCTTCCTAAAGGTTTAGAAAAAATATGTAAGCTTTTTTACGAGGCACTCTAGACACAAGGTGTGATGTTGGTAAAATTGCAACCTCTAATTCAGTGAAATCTCCTTGCTCTGGCGTGCTGAAAAGTGGCACTTTTGGTGTGTTTTGGCGTTTGTCCCTGAACTTTTCTAACGGCGTGGCTAGGAATGAGTGATATTCTATGAGTACTAATATATTTGCAAACAGTTGCTAGTTCCTAATGGCACAGAGAAAGAGGAGGGGCTAGTTTAATTGTAATTAATTTGTCCGACTTTCCGCAACACGGGTATCGGTCATGAACCCTAGCCCAAACAAAACTTCTGTTGAATCTCATCAAGAATGCAAACCTCCCTCACCTCCTAGCTCATAAACGTAACAGTCTTCATCGTCAAAAACTCCTCGATTCCCCACGAGCCCCCAAACCTCCCAAACCCACTCTCCTTGATCCCTCCATGCGGCAGCGTCGGCTCGTCATGTACCGTCATTCCGTTGATATGCACGGCGCTAACGATCCGTTAGCCATCTCCTAAAAAAAGACCAAAAAAAACCCCCCCTACGACCAGCTAATACGGAGGGATTATGACGAAGATACACATACCCACTCTCGATCTTCCTCGCAATTTTCAACCCCTTTGCCAAGTCTGCAGTCCAAACTGCAGCGCTCAGCCCATACTCCGTGTCATTGGCAATAGCTATCGCTTCCTCCTCCGAACTAGCGGTAATAACCGTAGCTAGCGGACCGAATGACTCCGTATGATAGAGTTCCATTTCTCTGGTCACGTCGCGGATGATCAGGTTTGGGAATTTAACCCTCGAGGGGACTTCTTTTGGCGGGTTTACGACTTTCGCTCCCTGGTTGACGGCGGATTCGATTAGATTGCTGAGCTTTTCGAGGGCTCCTGGGAGAACGAGTGCTTGGGTTTCGCCGAATTGTTTGGTGGCTTCTGCCAGCTCAGTGATGAATTCTTCCAAGATGGAGTCTTGGACTATTATCTTTTCTGTGGCCATGCAGAGTTGGCCGGACTAGATTTTTTTGCACGGCTGCTTTAGCAAATTTCCTGATATGTAGTGTATGAACGATGGTTTGTGCACACGAACATGCATATAGCTTCCGGTCGCCGCCGCCCCTGCAGCCTTTTTGATATCCGCATCAGCAAGTACCACCAAGGGCGCTTTGCCTCCTAATTCTAGAAAGATGGGCTTCAAGTGTTCACCCGCCTTCGCAGCGATCATCTTTCCTACGTGAGTACTCCCCGTAAAGTTTATTTTACGGATAGCTTTGTTAGCGATCAATGTGTTTGTAATCAAGGTGGCATCTTCTCGGGCATGACAAATGACGTTGAGCACTCCCGGGGGGAATCCGGCTTCTTTAAAGAACGAGGCGAGGAGGTAGTGGGTTTTTGGAGAGAGCTCAGAGGATTTGAGTATGACAGTATTGCCGGCCGCTATTGGGTAGAGGACTGCCCTCAGTGCTAGGATCATGGGGGCATTCCTGGATTTGGGTGTTAGCTTACCAGAATTTGTATAATGAGTTGTTAAATAAAGTGAGAGAAAAGCGATCAAGCATCATTACCAAGGGGCAATCGCAAGAACAACCCCATACGGTTCCTTCTGTACAAGCGCGGTCCTTCCTATGTACTCCAAATTTAAATTATTAGCTATCACCTTTCTTGTGAAGTGTGAGATGTCGATATTGGTACCCGTATGAGGTCAACGTACCCTCCTCCATACTTTCCGGAATAGTTCCGGCAATGCTAACTACCCTGCCCGCAACGTCCTTCGCAAGTCCAATAGACGTATCGACATTGAAATCCACCCAACCGCCCAGAGCCGCTGTCTCGCCCGCCATGCTATCCATCAATTCCTGCCTTCTCCTCTCGAGGACGTCCACGAGCTTATATATGAGCTCACTCCGCTTAACTAGCTTTGTAGTCGACCAAAAACGGAAGGCACCGCTCGCGGATTGAATTGCGGCTTCGGCGTCCTGAACTGTGGCTGCGGAGGACTTCCACAAGAGGCTGTGGTCTAGCGGGTTCTTGACTTCGAAGGTTTTGGATGAGGTAATTTCTTCATTGTTAATTAGGAATGGGACGGTGTATGCCATTTCTTTCCACTTCTTTTTCGACTTGTTTTGCTCTGATGTGGCGTTCTACTGAGGTGCTTCTTTTTTTCGTTTGCGGGATAGAACAGTGGGTATTTCGGTAGGGGAGACTATCGTAGTGGGGTGGGGCCCTTGCTTTAAAGCTGTCTCCTGGTGCCAGATTGGGATGCTGTTGGCTGGTGGCACCTGGATCAGGGGTTCTTGCGCGTTGATAGAGCTTTCGCTGTTCGTAACGTCAACCGTTTGCGCGAGCACCTCGGGTCATTGGTAGTTACCAGAGATGAGTGCGGAACTCCAGGATATAATGCAATATTAGCAAAACCGGAATCCTATTAAAACTATAGCCACCGCCAGAGCGCAGAGTATAGGAATTGGGGTGCGATCGATAACGACTAGAGGGGGTTTCTCGGGCAATTGCCTACGTATGTCCTCTGATAGAATGCGGTAGCGGAAGATCTTTATATAATTGGGGCTCTCCCTAGCGAGATCGTCATAAGAACCTGTGCGATACTTTGTTTATAACCAAATACCGTAGTACTGTAATTGTATCTGAGCGATGCCCAATGTCGTTATTCCGCGGGGTACGAGGAAGCCATACAGTACACTCCGGGGTACACGCTTGTTCGCCCAGATGTAGTATACACCAACAGAATTGCCAGAAAGAACTCTTGAGTTTTGTAGCTTCAGCTTCTTGGGTTAGTAGTAAAGTTATCCGGTCAATATTGAATCAATCCGATGGAGAGTACCGCATGATCTGGTGAAACTCGTTTTCACGCTAAGAGGTCAGAATAAGGTGAGTCAGGATTTCTCACAAAGTAACCTTTTCTAGTTAGCTGTTTCCTTTAAATAAATGTGCATTCCGCCACACTTTCTTTCGACCTCTTAGCGTAAAAACGGGTTTCACTAGATTATGCGGTATCGCTATATCGTCAGGAACGCTGACTGAATCTAAGGCTTGTTCTGGCATATTTCATGTAATATCACCAATGCTCGTTATAAAAAAATATATATATATTTCTAGCTCCTTTACTCAATGAATAATCGTTACCAATAAGAACTGGGCTGGCCCAGGAGTCTGATGCAGTTACAGGGGAAAATGGAGGGAAGGAAAGAAAGAAGTCCACATAATATATCATAGCTGGTAAATATCCCTAACTAGCGCTAGGCAATGACCTCATACGACAGATGGTCGGGTTCTCGTAATTTAAAAATATGATACGCAATGATATATACAAACTGTCACTCTTTAGGATAGCAATACAGTAGAAATTTGAATAATTGAACCATGTATCATGGATCCTGGGCTTTCTTCTCTCAGTAAGGTCTGGCAAAATTATTTTTTTCTGTCTCGGAGGAGGGAGAGGAGCTATGGTTGTGCCATGGTTCCCCCCCACTTTTCAGAGAAGGGAATTTTTGACTACATGACACACAGCTCAACTGTCCAAATTTCCATAGTATTAGAATCCACAGCGGTTGTTGACTATTCCACGGCTATGTCAGCGGATCTCTGAGGGTATGGGAAGGGGTAAGGAAGGATGTACCTTCTCTACTTGTAATTGGTTGTGGGAAAAGCCCATTGGCCAATAAATCCCGCAGTTCCCAATCAGGAGAACCTTGCGACTTCCATGTCCAGAAGAACCATCCGTTCACGAGCTCATATGCATCGAGTTGGGCTTCAATACTATGGCGGCAATTTCGTTAGAACAGTGAACCGCTATTAATCGACTATACCAGGAAACTTACAAAGCCCTAGTGTTAGCTTTCTCCTCTGGAGAGTAGGAGGCTACGGAGCCCTGGACACGGTTTCCGCAATCGCCGATTTTTGATGGGCCCCCAGCCAAAGTCCCTTCCCAACGGGTGCCACGCCCAACTCCGTTAAGCCATTTCGTGCAATCCGTTCGTGCAGCAGACCACCTGTGGAGCGTTAGTACATATTGAGGCAGAGCGGGCTCGCAACCAGACATACTCTCCAACAACAGTCCATTTATCAACGCCAACGAGGCTCCGTCCAAAGGAACAAGCAGCGCTTACATGGCCTTGAGGGGATAGTAGAAGCTGACCACCATCAAATACTTGGTAGTGGTGAGTATCCATAAGAACGTGATCCCAGCCGGTAGTCATGAATCCATTCCATGACTTTGTATCGAAGAACGCATCTCCGATAACTACACCAATATCATTAAAATCGCGGACCGTGCCCCACCCGTCTGAAGCCTGTTAGACATGTAGTCACTAAATAAGGACAAAATACTCTACCTTTCCAGTACTGCTCTATCTTCCCGCGATCAAGACTCGGTCCGAAAGCTTTGGTACCAATTGAATTTTAGTATGCGGCTGATCCTCGGTGCACACCTGGGGGGGCGCTTACGTTCGTTCAAGAGCTCAATCGCAGTGACGATACTATTATACTGGCTCTGGGCGTAGATTCGGGCTAGATCTCGGATTGTCTCAATTGTATGCTGCACGTTATCCCCTTGTTGCCACTCGATAGAGTCGCGCTTGCCGGAATTATCGAATCCGTTCTGAGAGCCTGGGGCTCCATGAAGATCAATCCAGACTTTCAAGCCGACGCTTCCAGCCCAATTTATGGCATTGTTGAGGTGGTTTAACTGACCCTGAACATAGGGATCACCAGGGAGGGGTCTAATTGCCCAATATCCTATAGGAATCCTGACATGGTTCAACCCCGCGGCTGCAATCTGCTGGAAGTCTGCTTGGGAGTAGAATGTGCTTTTTTGTGACTAGGTTTTAGAAAATGAAATTTGTGTTGATGCTAGGGAATTCACCTCCAATGGTTTTCTAGTGTGGCTTGACAGGCATCTTTTCCCAGCGTTCTGCAAAGGTTGTACTCGTCGACCACACTCCCTCCGAAGGGCTCGAAGAGCGAAGGTGTAATCCAAGCTAACAAGAAATAGACATTAGAAATGTTGAAACTCGAAGGAAATAACGCGAGGTATAATTGGTTTTATTTTCGAAAGATGGAGGGGACGAGAATATTGACCGGGGAAGCTCACGTTCTAGCACAAACCATCCTCCAAGGTTAACACCCCGAACCTTCACATTGGCATAATCGAAAGTAAGAGCTCGCGCCCCAAGGTCGCTTTTGGCACGATTCCAGAGTAAAACGGAAGATTGAACCCCGTCTACTAGCAAAGCTGTGAGCAAATGAAGACTCTTAAAGCGCATTGTTGAAAATGGTGATATGTCCTTGACCGACTCGGGTTTGTGCAAGCCGTTATTACTACAGGCCGTGTGATACGATACTCGTAGGGCGCCAACAAGTGATCAACCGATCAGGCGGGAGTGGTGGGAATGCGGTAGGAAGGAGGCTGTGATTCCATTTGTGGCTCCCCTTGCGTTAACTTTATACAAACTTCTACCCCAGCCCGTGGTGGAACGGAATGGGGGGCGCAAGTAAGCAGGTACAAGATTCCGCTCTGCGCTGCCTTTTTCCTGTATGGCACTCTACTCCACTATACTCAAGTACCATCCACATATTAATGACGCATGCGGTTCGATGCACTTTGTTTTGCTTCTGCTCCGATGTGGCATGTTTGGCCGGGCTAAAATTGCTAGCCCCTGGCTGTCGGGCTCCTCCTTCGGGCTCCTCTTGCTTGGCTTACAACAGCAATAAAGTAGCTAAGCCAATATTGGGGTTGAGCGGGAAAAGGTCCCTGAGTAAGGTATGGTACCTGGCAAGCTAGGGTGCTCCCAACTTTAATGATATTTAATTACTAGATTACTATCGTACTATATTAGAACCAGGTATGTAAGGGTAAACGGTGGTGGGGCGCGCCCCACCTCTGTGACAGTAAAATGATGCACAGCCAAACATCCAACCTAAGTTAAGCGATAGGCTCGGCTGTTGCTCGGTTATTTAGGCGAATGAAGCTCCCGGCCGGAAACTCTTAGCCTTCGAACAGGTTGAAGCAAAGTGCCGCCCAGAATCCCCTCGAACACGGTGATCGGCAGGGAGTCTTATAGCAAAGTTTGCACGTTGCACATGCCCGCCGGTTGTGACAAGCTTAATGCCACCGTATCCATCAAGGCACTGTACTCTAGTGTCGGTGTCCGGATAACGGTCGGTGTTAGAAAACGTGCCTGGAGGGGGCGAGTTTGGAGGAGGGGGAGTGAGTGTCTTAAAGAATGGTGACGAAGTTGTATGGACCACTCGTTCTCCTCCACTAAGGACGTTACTTGTGCTTGAGAGGAATGCCTCCCGAATCAACCCTTATCGCAAAGCCCTGGCATCAGCCAAAGTGCGAGAATTCGCAAGGAGAACATCTATCAACGGACCATGTGGACTAGCCCGATGAGAAATTTTCGAGTGATGTACCAGACTTACTATATTCTCCACTGTGTTGCTCCCTAGGAGCAGGCATTTATTGGTTAAGAGATGTGTCCAAGACAGCATAGCCCAGTCCCGCGTGGTGCCATTGTTTAATGCCACCCATTGAGGGACCTCTGCTGTCTGCCCCCCCATGGATTGTAAACAATGTCTTGTACACAATACAGATAAGGTGCTGTGCGCCCAGATTCACTAACCAGGCTCTCCGCAGGAAGTGCTCGAATACTGTAAGAGTAACTGATGCCTCCACCCAATTTCATCCTATAATACCTTGAACTATGCTGCGCTGTACTCGAGTACACCTCTACCATAGCAACACCTAGAAGTGCGCATGTTTGGCAAAAATACAGGGAGAATAGCCGAGCTTCAGCGCTGAACTCAAGGATTGACCCGGTTATCGGTCCAGGAGATAGCCTGTCGACTTTGGTACCGCACTCAATACTTGCTCATGGCGATTGCCCTCACGAGGAAATTATTGCTGTAACACAAGGTAAAATTCTCAGATCGAAAAGGATTTATTGCGGGTCTGCAGTCCCCTAATGAGATCGCTTTTCTTTAGGAGTAGCGGTCGTATGGAAGGTTCTCGATGCGTAGTTCAAATTGAGGGTAGGGTGACGTGAGCGGCCTATGTGGTCGGGTGCATCAGAAAGCCAAGCTCTAAACATTGAGGTTGATTACTCAATAGACAGGATTATTTGCTCTCAAGTTTTGCTAGGCATTTGCAGAGCACAAGCCTAAGCCGCAGAATTCACCGACTGCCCTACTGCACTTAGTCCAAGTTAAATATAGAAGTTTTGGAAATCTGATCAGAAGCAATCCACAAGCTTAGATGAAGCCGTTCTGAACACCGAGGCCTGTGATCTGAGGGAGTGGTGGTGAATATTTCCCCTCATCCGGGGAGTTCGGATACTGCACGGACACCAAAAGCTTGCACTACCGTACGATATGATACATCCCTCCGCAAATTCGCAGGGTTAGGGCTATAGGCTAAATAGCGCCTTACTGCACGAGTACTTCGGCACTGGCGCGGCGCTACATTTGGCCCTATTACTCGAGTACCGACGGTAGCCAGCAAGTGGACTGATAATTCATTTATTAGCCTCTCTTCCTGGCCAAGATACTGGTATGCAAGTTATGGTAGAAATCCCACATCGTTCAGAGCAGTAGGTTGAACCGAAAAAGTCACGTTTGTTCTGGGAAGCCCTGTATATTGAGTGGTTGAAGGACATATCGGCGGAGTTGGCGCAGTACCGGTATGGTACAGTACAGTACTCGGCATCCAAGTGTAGAGCCACGCTAACATAAAACGCGAGACTGTCTCACCTGCGAGAATACCGCCAACACCCGATCCTGGGCAGCCGGATGAGACCCAACGCTTAAAGAGGCGCACTATACGGGTACCGCCGGTATACTAGTGTTCGCTCGGCTAAGTTTCTTATCATCAGGGTGAAGGACTGCTCTGCTCTAGTATCATACTGGTCGGTTGATATTAGCTTAGGCCGCGAGTGAGATATGGTGGAACTTATTTTAGCGTGTGAAAAAGCCTAGGGGGAGGGGTTCAGCAGCTTGAAATCGGAAAGCTTTTAGAATTCAATATTCGGTCTGAAGTAGCATGACGGATAAGGCTGAGCTCGCATGATGTCGGTAGAATTATGCTGGGAAACAGTATCACAAGGTAGGTATTGATTAGAGCTCCGAAGTTGCCCGCAGGGTTTAGAGAATCAGTTACGACTGATGTCAGCACCAGTTAAAACTGCTTGCATAATTTACACACAGGGGGCGGGTGGAGTCGGTCAATTGACCGCAGGCCATGAGATCGTGAAAGTATAGCATCTATGAATATATATTGGTGAGGTGGGTTAGGATGAAGTCTATATCCTGTAAGTTTGCCGGCACCCAGCGAACCATCAAGTTTTACGACGTTTTATCTACTAAGCATTTCACTTCCGGCGAGCTGCAGAAACCCCTTGAGCCTTCTCCGCTTGGGGGGAGCCGATACTTACTTTCCAATAGGTGGATCAAACCATTACCTCGGCCGTATCAACCTGTAGAGTCAAATTCATTGCCATTTGGACTACTTCCCCTACTAAGTACTGAGCACTTCTTCGCCATGATATCTAACCCCGAGGAAATCACTCAGGATCACTCGGAATTACAGCCACGCTAGTAATGCCTCAAAATCTACCACACCAGAGATTCTCTTTATAAAGAGCAATATAATGCTTCTTTGCTCCAAATCCGTCCAGCCAAGTTTAAGCCTTTATTTTTTTTCTCACCGTAACTGGATCATGGGTTTAGCCGAGAGGGTTGCGAATGAACCAAAAAGGGAACGAGATTGAATGCAAATACGGGTACATCTCGATGGTTTAACTGCCGATGGGGAAACCGTTATTGACCTCACAGCTTGAACCAATATATAGGGGTTTCGCAATATAGTCTGGGTAGATTGGTGGTATAACTATTGTAGGGCTAGGGCTTTGGAGCCGATTTTTTCCAAGGGATTTTGAAGACATCCTTTCGTCTCAGCACTAAAAGCTTCTGTCTCAAGAGCTCCGGTTCACCGATCGGAGAACATCTTGTCGGCCAAAGGGATCATGGTGCCCCCGCTTCTCCGCTTCTCCCTTCCAGATCATTTAGACAGGCATGAATGGTAACAGGGAACTGTCAAGCAAAATATTTTCCCTACACCACAATCAACTTAATCTCCCGGGACGAGTGCAATCATTTTATTGCTACATCCCTCCGCAATAGAGAAACATGACGTTATAACAAAACGAGCATTTCCAAAATACGGTTACACGCATCAGGATATATATAGATCCTCGTTTTCCCTTCCTCCAACGTAAATGTCCTCCAATCAAGGAGCAGGGATAGTCCTTCTAGATTCATGAGCGGTTCCGGGGTGGTCAAGCAGATGGCCACGGCCGGACGCGTTCGGATGGGTTTGGTGAGCACCACCACTATCGCTAACCTGGGGTTCACCTTCGAACAAGTCTCCTGTTTCCTCCTTATCGTCAAAAACTCCCCCAGCACGTTTGTACTTGCCAGGAATCATGCTCGGCTGAGAATTTGGAGATGGGGAGATGGCTTATGAACAATTTCCTCGTGGATCGGACGAGTGGTGTGGATAACTGCAGGCCCGGTAACTCACGCTCGATCACGGATTAGACAACCTCGTAAACGTGATGGTGGGCGTGCTCTCCAGCCACGATGATTCCCTCAACTTGCGTGCGCTCAACCGGAAGTACCTCGCGAGGAGGTCCAAAACTGATTAGCCTACCATGGAGTCAGAAGATGAGGTGATGGAGGGGAAAAACGCTATGAATGTATTGCCTCTCCCTTTAGCTTGTGTCAGATTTCAGCATCATTGAAACTCTAGTGTCCGCAATGATCTACCGTATGTGGAATGCTTTATGCTTATGTTCAGGAAGCACTACGTGGTCTTCGACAGGCTAAATTCTGGTTTGGTAGTGATCCTAGTGAGGTTTACTGTCAATTGCGGCAGTGGCTGAAGGAGGCATTCCTTGGTCACAGCAGGATTAAGGTCTCGCGGACTTTCACATCGTGATTCCGATCGCGGTGACTTTCTTTGACTGTCAGAATTTCGTTGGTAACAATTTCGATGTATTTATGAACATTATGTTTGAGAGTATGAGTGACTTGGTGTGATGGAAATGGGAACCCAAGGCTATGCTAACGACTAAGGAAAGGTAGGAAGATTTCTCCTGGAATTATACACATCCATGGGTTCTTTCATAGCTTCCTTAGTAGCTTGCATTTTGCCGAATTCTTTGATTTGAAACAAGGCTATAAAGTGTAGAGAAGTTTGCATTTCTTCTGGGTCCCTAGTTTAATGGTTAATATGATACAATGACGTTAATTTCAGGAACTTGCATCAGTATTTAAGCACCCCCATAGGGTAGAGACATCGTATCCATACAAGTGGTTTCTATCAAACCTCAAAGCAAGCCTGAATTTTCCATGGATTTGGAGTGGAGATTATACGACGATGGAGAGAGATGAATGCATCAATGACAGCTACATCGTCTTAAGAATCTCACTGCGCTATTTGGTATTAGTTCTGAAAAGGGAATCAAGAGGTTGGTACTAGAGACAAAAGAAATAGCCTTCTTCGTAGGTTTATCGAGATAGATGTGGTGCTTTTATTGGACAAATAGCTAAGTTAGCCTTTAGAAGAAACAGTCGACACAGCAGTGTTTAAAAATATTTGGCAGTCAAAAGTCCCCCGATAAACTAGCAAGACTGTGGACAGGCGATAAAGATTGAAATGAATGCAAAAGAACCTGAGATGGATATCCTAGTTTTACTCGGGTGTGTTCGTCAAAATTGAAGACTAAGTGCGAATGTAGGGATTATTTAGATCCAAGGATAAGGTTGTCAAGAAAGAAAAACAATAACAGATATTAGAAACCAGGGCTAGCTGTCTTGAATTTTCACCTATTCAAGTACTGTACTTGTACATCATTCGATGGGAGTGAAGAGGTTGAGAGCATCCCCTATGGGTATCAAAATCTTATGACTAGGCTATTTGAGGCTCTTGTTTTGACTCTCCACTCGCTATTCTGTCATTGCTGTTGGCTGAATCCCCTCTCTGTGGTTCTTGTCTGCCAAACTCGCTAGTTTTGAGTTGGCTTGCCTCGGGGCTGTGCCCATAGGCCTGGATTAACGGTGGCTCCTTGGTACATAAACTAATGAAGCTAGTTTCCGGTTTTTGCCATCATCTTGTCACTGTACTCGAGTAACGACAAATCTAGACGATCACTCTCGATTTTTACGGGTGTCTAGAAAAGTCGGAAAGCGTAGAGACTTATGTGGCATCGGCAAAATGGTTTTCCACATTTATAGACACCCGAGTAGAGGGGCTTAGCGGAGAAAGTTCACGATCCGTCGATCCGTGATCTTCACAGGGATAAGGTTTGCCAACCTTTGGCCACAGCGGTACGGCGAGGGATGCCTGCAGCCGGAGTATTACTTGGCTAGGGAATTAGGGACTTTGCGATTTCGCATCCAGAGTCAAATCCTAGCAATCTGGTTGGTCCGTAACCGCATTTACCTCACTCACATCAAGAGTCTTTTCGCAAAGTCTTTATTATTGCTCGACTTCAACCCCAAAGGATTCTCAACTAGCACTCCAATGAGAGTTATAGCTCTATCAGATGATTGAGCGGGTGATTCTCTATATGAGTAGAGGGAAAGAAAGAGGAATACTGGTATGAGGCCTAGAAGTAGGTCAAAATTTTGGTAAATGCAAGGGAATGACTTACCATATTTATTGCTATTAAGTTCCTTGGCAAGACTAATCAATAGGCGTTTGCCAAGGGATTAACTTGCAGCGAGGCCAAGCTTGGTATGTTAGTCATACGATTACTAAGCCAAAATGAATGGGTTCGGGATATCCTCTGTCATAAATATTCCGGCTCGAGCACCAGCAGATTCATAAGCACAGCCAAGCAACCACTGCTTGCTCTGAAAGAACGGCAAACCCCGGTCTCAGTTCACGTCACTCCGACGAAAATCCTTCTTGCCCGGCTCCCTCAAAATCGTTCATGAGGAGGAAGACTGGGCGAGCCACAGACCACAATAAGCCCACGGAGATCAATCCCGTGTTATCGTCGCCTGCTTGACGGAGAATTTTCAGATGCGACCTTGGGTCTTGAAGGGAGGAGACCTTTTTGCAACAAATCGTGACCACATCGGTATCGTGCCATCTCTTGACCCAAAGTTCCTACCGATAGACTTTCCTTCATTCACCTCTCTGACGCCGCATGGGGAGTGCAAGGGGTTGGCCACCGCCACGGGTCCTCCACAGGGCTCGCCCTGCTGTTTCTGTGCGACGTCATAACTCCACATGATTGGAATTCTTTCGATTCGAGAGCATTGATTGGGGAACGTGGGTAGCCATTCAGGGGCAGGCATCCATCACGAGCAGGAAAAACCCAATATCTTGCGCGAATTTTCCGTCAATTGGGATTTTGCTGGCTCTGGTCCGTGGTTTGGGGAAGAGAATCCCCAGTTTCCATCTCGCACGCTCGAGTAGACTTCTCTTGTTAGAATGGTTGGAATGCTGTGTGATGTGATTATCTTCGCCCTGCCCTTCGGAACCGGTACGGTAGTACTCGAGTACAGCATCAAACCCTCTCTTTTTGCCACACACCCGGCAATTCAATGTCGCACCAACTGGCTAACTCGGATTCCCCCGGCACCCCACCACTCCCCCGCCGTGCTCCCCTCTTCTTTCTTTCCTCTGCAGATGCAACACATGATATATTACCAATGCGTGATACGTGTGCCTATGGTCTGACACGGCAAACATTTGACCGCCGGATTATGTCTTTTACTGACTAACCCCCTCCCAATATCTTTCTCACTTGCATCTTTGCCCGAATCTTCCACACAAAGCGACTCCGAAACTGATTTTTTAACGAATCGATCAGTACCTGCAAGTTATCACCGCCATGTCTTTTGGTAGACGGCTTCGAAAGGTCGTTTCGAAATTTAATTGCCGCCGAAGTTCGAAACCTAGAACGGATACCGCTCCTCCTGCGATCCATCCTTCTCAATCTTTCCAGTCGCGGCCATACGAAACACCCGTCGGAGTCGGCGCAAGCGAACAAGCCCAACCACCTCCCGCTTCCTGGAGCAAAGCGCAGTATGTTTCTACCGGTAGCCCAATTCAGGCGCAACCGGGACCTAGTCAGGTGCACCGATTACAAGCCATGGGACCCGATCCCGAGTCGGAAAACCGAAATTATGAGGGTTCATCGGAGGGTGAACAGATGTTAGAGGAGAATCAACGGCAGACAGATCTGCGCAGATCACCAACAAATATCTCCACTTCGAGCAGCGATTACTCAAATCATTGTGAGCCGCTCGAGTTTCAATTGTGATAAATCCCGCTAATCCCTTCCCACTTGGAATAGCGATCTCGAATTCACTATCCCCTGCAACACCTGTCCCATGGCTCGGACGAACCTTGATGGGTTCACACCTTGCTGATACACCCCCTCCAACACCACCAGACAGTGGTAGTAAAGGCGGTTTAGGCCCCGCATGGGGAGAGAGTTTCGAGGAGCGTAGGCATGCCCCATCGTTACCGCAGCTGTCTTTCATTCAGCGAAATTCATCAACATCAGACGAATTGCGAACAGAGGAGGTATTTAGCCAGCTACGAATTACTGATGACGGTCGTGGAAATATCCATGGTCAATTCACCCCTCAGGATTCACCTATAACAGGCCAAACGCGTATGTTGTGACATTCTCTTACTACCCAAACTTCTTTTTTCGTAAGATCTATTCTAGCAAGTAATTGACGTCGACCAGCACATTACATACCTACCAATACTGCTTTTGAAGCCAGCTACTCGAAGCGTGCGTTCTCCCCAAATTTGAAAATCCTCTGACCTAACTAACTTTACATCGTCCAGCAATCACCCACACGATTGTCCATCCACAGGAGGTTGAGCAGGCGGCCGATCCCCTGCATCGTGAAGCCCACACGTCAGCTCTTCACACTCGCATCCAGCCCATGGTAGCCCAAGAACACCTACTGGCAGAACGTTACCTTGAGACATCCACCGGCGAGGTTACTGGATTGACTGATGAGCAAAAGCAGTTGGACGATTGCGGAGAGGCCCGGCGAGACGAATCGGCCACCGATGAGAACGGCAGTCAAGGGTTACAAACCTACGACGACGGCGGTGGTACAGGCCTCAAGACTACTGACGATACAACCGGATTATTGGCTAGACCGAAAGAATCGGAACTGATCACGGAAGTGAAGGAATTCACTGCCGGGCCGAGCCTTGTGCCAATGGTTTCGTCATAATAATGCTGACTGCTGCTGCTGAAAGGGAATTCATGCGGCCCTGTGCGGGTTTGGTTGCTTTTTTGAATCATTTTTTGGCTTGCGGTCTGTTGGCTGGTTTTTGTCCTGTATGAACAGTTTCTTTTTCCTAGGTGTATGGGAGTGGATGGGAGGCAGAAAATTTTGCTCTTCTCGATATTGTAAAATACTAATTATGGAAGGTTTGGAATGAGATATCATACCCAAAAATAAAAAAATAAAGAAATCTTGGGCCTTATCTATATAAAGAGGACGAATGGTTCGGTAGGTGGTTTCTCCGTCCTTGTATTCGTAGACCTGTATCATATTCGAAGAGTCCTGTATGATGCGAGTATATTATGGTGTTATTAATTATAGCCTATATCCTAGAAGCAAAGTATAATCACCAGTAATATCCGACTCCCACTACGATATATAGCATCCTGCTGCTATACATGGCGTCGCGGCTGCCACCACCGCTCTTCCAATTCGCTCGCAGACAGTAACCGACAGGAAACCGCAATGCAATACAATACAAATTTACCATATTACATCCAGCCGCGTGTGTGATTAATCAATTTCTCCTAGAAACCTACCGGTATACCGGCAAGATGGTACCTTCCGGCACTATACTATACGGGCGACAAACCCAGAGCACTTAAACATAAGGATCAAAAATCCGTACGGAAAATCGTCCGGACGTATTGAGCGCCCATGCTCGAACGTTTGGCACTGCCTGGAAGCATTGTAGTGTGCGAAACATGGGTACAGTACAGGCCCGTTATCCGGGGTCTTTATTCGGGAGATGCTGTTTGATTGGCCCACAGGTAGAGCAAAAATGGAAAGTGAAAGTGAAAGTGAAGAGAGAGAGAGAGATGAAATCACTAAACATAGGTATGGAGTGTAGTAAATTGGCACTCAGCATTATTTGCCCTTCGTTCGTTCGTTCGTTCGCCCTCTCCGCTCCAGACTCGTGCAGGTTCTGCTCTAGGAAGGGTTCTAGCCTAGTTGATGTCATTCTCGTATAGCGGATAGGACTGGATGGGAAAAATGGTGGTTACTATTTAGGCTCGCGAGTGTATAGTACTGTAAAGAACTTGAATAATTGGACTAAATGCCAGGTATGATAGTCCAAAATTTCCTCCTCTGGAAAAGGGGATGAAAAGCACAAAAACATGCTGTCTGGGATAAGTAAAAAAAAGGAAGAAAAACACCAGGGCTTACTAGGAGAAGTAACTCCAACGTCCTAGCACATGGTCCAGTTGTTCCAGCTCTTACGGCACCGTGTTGTCTTACCTGTACGGTACTCGAAGACATGCAGATTGCAGTTAGGTTATAATATCGGTGCCTAGTGTGGGAGGAGCACTACGAGCACTGCCATTTCACTCAAGCATAGTGCCGGAAGCCATGGAGGAGAAATGTATAACTCCCCCACTCCGTTCCCCTCCCTCCCCCCTTGATTAGTAGAAGGTGGTCAACCACTCGAGTAGACCACAGCACTCTAAAATTTAGAACAAATGTGGATTCAATATTCACACAAGCCACGACCTAACTGCCACTCCATAGCAAGGCAAGCAGGCTACACACTCTCCCCCTCCTCGCTCCTGGAACCACAATAACGGCTCCTGTTTGGGGTGGAATCTCGGAGGCAGTTTGGGCGGAGTCGGGATTGAAATTGAGTAAAACGAGTGATTTTCTGTGGAGATGGGAAAGAGTGATGCAAGGTAAGGCGCCCGAGAGTCTCCATACCCGAGCACAGCGCTAAGACTCAAAGCTATCCCGAACGCTTTAGGATAATTATTCCTCCACTCCACCTCGCTTCGCGCAACTCGGCGATAGTTCATCCGTCCAGCCGCAAAATTTTTCCGAATGACAGCGGGACTTGCCGGCCGTGCCGGGCGATATTATCATATACACAGGGGTTCGGGAAAATTTGTTTGCTTGGGCTCCTGGTAATTGAATTTAGTTGATTTCTGTTCTTGGTTGACTTACGGCTGAATTGTAGGGGGGCCGTGGTCGAGCGAGAAGGTGCAATATATTGGTGGTTTTTGCGGATGGTGAGTAGGTAGGTAGGCGGGCAGGTCCAGTACTGTGCACTTATGTATGTAGTGTAGTGTAGTGTATCAGGTGGACTAACTGTGTTATACTACTCTACAGATTTGTATAGTACAATGCGTACAGTCCCGCACAGCCAATGCCGTGGAACGTATTGCGTTAGGAGGTCCCAGCAAGAAATTCTCACGATCAACAAGATATACAAATCCACCACCACCACCACCACCACCACTCACCGGCGCTATATTTTCTCCAGCGGCGACTCTCCCATTCTCCCTACCATCCACTCATTCTCACCGCCTGATCTTCTACAGATCCTTCCTTCTTTTTCTTTTCACAAAGGTTTAGCCACCTCACTTCTATTTTTTACGTTGCTGGGAAGTGTTACTCTCTCATTTTATTTCCATTTCACTCAAAAATAGCAACCAAAATTTATTAGAGATGTAGTTTGCCGTGGCCCTTAATGGCGGCACAACCGGCGGTTCGGGCCGACCAACGACTATCGTTTTCCTCACTCGCAGCACTCCAGCACTCAAGACCTCAGCGGCCAAGAGCGGGGCCTTGAACATCGTCGTGAATGGTAGGATATGATCAGAGAATGGCGTGGTGGACGTGACGGCCAACAAGAACAATCGCAGACGCAGAGAACAAGGCTGTACTGGAGGGCGTGGGACTCCGAGTTAAGGACGTCAAGAACGTCATTATCCGCAATTTGATAGTGAGAAAGGTTCCCGCGAACATGGGAGGTGCGATCGGGATTCAGAAGAGTAATAATGCTTAGATTGATCATGCTGACTTGGGATCTGAACCGGGGTCACAACAAGGTCTATTTCTTCCCCCCACTGCCGCTTTTAGGGCTAGTAAGGCAATGGTGTTAATAGAGATGGACTACGGTATAGGACCATTATGACGGCCACGCACGCATGCGACCACATCACGCTTTCAAACGACTACTGTACCTCCATAGCCCTGAAAGGCTTCGCTCGTAACAAACACTTGGGCACAAATGGGTCCGGGGACAAAGGCCACTTGACCGTCGCCTACGTTGGGAACCTCTTCCGGATCTTCAACTCTCGCGGCCCTAGTTCCGCTTTGGCATGGGTCACATCTTCAACAACTACTACGAGAACCCCTCCGACGGCATTAACACTCGCTAGACACTCAGCTGCTCGTTGAGAACAATGTCTTAGTCGGCTCGGACAATCTGCTTTACTCCACCGATGCTGGTTACTCTGTTGCCTAACGGGAATGACTTTTGGGAATGGGAAGAATACTGCTGCTACTAGTACGCTTAAGAGCATGCCGTACAAGTATTGCTTAGTCGCTATTAGCAGTATTATGAGTTGGGTTGCTGGGACTACGAGTGCTACTTTGACTTTCTGACAGCGTTGATAGGATAGGATAGGTGGATAGATAGATAGATGTAGTGTAGGAGGGGGAGGTATTGGGGACATTACTTACTGAATGGAAGGAGTGCGGATACTATATATATTAATTGTAGTTGTATTTAAACTTGATGGCTAATCCCCGCCAACAGCCTTCTCCCCCCGCGGCACATATAGAAGCGAGTGATTGACCATGATGGGCAGAACAGCAAGGCCCCACGAAGCATGCATTAAAGAGATATACTGTAAAAAAAAAACTCTGCGTGTCTAGCACAATACAAAACACACACACCCCCCTTGTTTCCGGGCACTTCTTACCTAGGACAAGTACTGTATACTTTATAATCCCAGTAATGTCTATTTAATCGGAATCGTCTATCTATTTTCTGTCGAACGAAAACTTTGTTACCATAACACCCATTACTCAAAGTTTTGAGGGAAAGTTACCCTGTATTTCCGCCTCTTTCCCCTTCTGTTCCGGAACAACTGTGAGCAGCTTCCCCTTAGTCAAGGCAGAGTAGACGTTATCAATGACCAAAACCTCCATTTTTTTCTACCCCCTCCTTATTAGCTCCTAGCGTGTTTTAGAGAATGAGGAGTGACTTGCCTCCGTCTCGATGGTAAAGGTTCCAATATGTGGAAGTAGCACCACATCCTCCCTCCCGATAAGCCCCTCATGAATGTTCGGTTCATCCTCGTAAACATCCAACCCCACACTCCCCAGATGACCCGCCTCGAGTACCTCCACCAATGCCGCCTCATCAATAACCGCCCCACGCGCAGTATTAACCAACACAGCCCCGTTTTTCAACCCCAGAAGTTCCTTCTTCCCAAGATAATGCCTCGTCCCCTCTGTCAACGGCAGGTGGATGCTCAAGACATCGCACCTGCCCAAGAATTGCGCGAGGTCTGCCACATACTCTGCCCCGGCGGGGTTATACGCCGCCTCCCGCCTATTGTGGTATATCAACTTCATACCGAAGGCCTTCGCACGGGTGGACAGGGACGCGCCGATCCCACCTAGGCCGAGGATGCCGAGGACTTTGCCGTCCGGGTCGTGGCCGAGGGGCAATTGACCGCGCCAGGTGCCCTTGCGGAGCGCGGTCTCGGCGATGTACGTTTTGCGCAGGGCTTGAAGGATCAACATCATTGCAACGTTGGCTGTGGCGTTGTTGACGGCTCCTGGGGTGTGAGCTACGAGAATACCTAGAGGGGGTTAGTATAGGTGAGTTAATAGGGGGGTCAGCCAGGATGAAATACCACGAGCAGTACAGGGCTCAATGTCAATCTGATCGTATCCAGCACCATTATGGCAGAGGAATTTCACGCTAGAGGGTAATTGAGAGACAAAGTCTTTGTCGAAACGGCCAGTGATCTGTCCTCGTCAGCCTAAGCAACAATATAGGGTCCATGGGGGTCACACCTGAGCAGAATGATAGGTTCTGTAAATCGCTACAACACCATCGTATTTCCCATCCTTGAAATCCTTGACCATAGACTCCCTCGTACCAGAAGTGACTTCCTAACCGAGAACTCAGCCAGAAACCTCTCCGGCAGGTGAGACATAAAGAAGAGAAGCAAACCTTGAGCTCAGCTACTTCAGACAGAGATTCCCATTCCTTACGAGCATGAGCGATTTTACCCAAGAGAAGAGCAGTTGGGAGAGGCATTGTGATATTGATGATGATGAAAGACGAGAGAGAGGGGAAGGTAGAGCATTAAAAGGGTAGCAAGCTCTGGCAAGACCCGTCTTGGCGGGGGGGGATTTCCAAGGGTTTACTTAATTTTTCTGGTAATATGCCCCTCACATCATTAGCTGCGAGGCTAAAGGATCGCCTAGAGTCATTGTAAAGAAAAATATCGCCTTGCACCTGCTTTGAGTTTTTAGAACTCCATTTAGGGCGGTGCTACTCCTTCAAACGGGGTCTCGTGCCTCTATTCCGTAATGGCTTTCTACTACCCAATGGCTTTCGGGTGTGCATATGAGGGTAATACGCATGGCTTCTTATGTACTAGTTTCGGAATTTCCCCGCATCTCATCGGCCGGTTTTTGAGCCTCAACGGCTGTTGGTCCGGCGGTGCTACATGGGAAGGGCGAAACTTTGAAAAACCGTTCATATTGAATTTTTGATACTGCTCTTAGAAGGGCAAGTATCCCAGACTACATTTTAATTACAAACACAGCAATAGGTACTGTAAAGGGCATGACACTACCAGCAGTCTAAGTCACACTTCAAACGTCTTCTTTCCAATCTGGAAAGCCAAAGTTGATAGGCCATGGAGGGGTTATAAATCTAATATTCAAATTAGCTCACCAATTCAATTGCTTGAATGGGGTGGTTCAAAATGCCTCTTTGTTCCTTTCTCCTTATGGATCTTATTCAAAGCTTCCATATCTTCGTTGTCAAGCTTCAAGAGCTCACTGTTCTCCTCGATCCTACTAGGAGTGACTGATTTAGCCAGCACTACATTCCCACGGTTGACTGGATTCACCAATCAGTAGGGTTCTAATCGAGCAAAGGAATGATTTTATTACTGTGATAATTTAATAGAACTGTGCCAACAGCAACACTGTGCTTCTCGGCAATCTTAATGATGGATTCCTCTTTGAGTAGAGGTCCACCTGCAGAGCCGAGAGGAGAATATGCAATGATGGTAATTCCATTTTCCTTGCAGAAGTCGACAACGTCGTGCTGCGGGAGGAATGGGTGGTTCTCAATCTGGTTAACTGCAGGGACAATAGTGGTTTGCGCGAGAAGGCTTTTCAGGAAGGGAACTGAGAAGTTGGAAACACCAATTGCCTACAAAAAATGTTAGCTCCTGTGAAGCGTGCAAAAAGAGGGGGATCAAACCTTGACTTTTCCAGTGGACAATAGCCTTTCCATTTCCTTGTATGTCTTGATAAAGGTCCAATCAGTCTGTAGATCCCTTGATCCATCTGGCAGCTTCGGGAATTTGTCATGGTTGCCTGTATACCCCGCTTTGTTAAAAAAAAAAAAAAAAAGCTCCCAAAGGAACGGGTAGGTGCTTACCGTGAGGATTCAAAGGAACGGGCCAGTGCATAAGAAACAAGTCAACGTAATCTAGACCGAGACTCTTCAAACTCTTGTCCAGGCCCAATTCCACCCGAGAGTGATAGGTCGACCAGAGTTTTGTGGTGACAAAAATATCCTCCCTCCTTACACCACCCTTGAAAGCTTCAGCAAGGCCAGCTCCGACCTCACATTCGTTGCCATAACAGTATGCTGCATCAATGTGTTTGTAGCCACCCTTTAGAAGTGCATGGGACACTGCCGCCTGAACTTCGCCGGGAGCTGATTGCCAAGTTCCTAAGTGAATAACCACTCAGCACTTGGAATAAAAGGTTAAGATAGTGGGGAGTAGCTACCCAGCCCAATAGAAGGGATTTCAGCCCCAGTATTTAGCTTGAAAGTAGTTGGAACAGACATTGTTGGATAAACAAGATGATAAAGCGTGATGAGACAGATAAGGAGGAGGGTGAGATGGCTGGGATTTTAGTAGGCTTTCATCAGGAAGAAAACTAGGACACAGAAGCCACTAGTACAGCGGCGTCGGCAAAGTCCCCAACCCCTAAGTACTACTCGTAATATCGTGACGTTCGTAAAACGCACACTACCATTGCACACCAAAATTTTGAGTCTCTGGCCAATTTTTGGCCATATGCAATAGCAGGAGTGCCAACCGTTGGAAAGGCTTCGCTAGCCTTCTTCCCTCTTATTTGGTTAGAAGCAAATCGTGATAAATTTTTACAACGCCCCGAGAGAGATACCCGAAATCAGTCGTCTAAGAGGCACTGATTTTGTTCTTATCGACGGGTATTGTTTCTTGGGGTACTCTACTCGTACTGTACAAGGAAGAGCAGAAGAATGTAACGGGCGCGGTATGTAATGTTGCACTGTGCAGCGTCGTTTAGCTACTAAGAGATTCTCTCCACTTCCATCATCCCGCATTGCCTGACGAGAACCGTCGGGCGCTACCGTAGCACGTCTATATAAGAAACGGCCGAGGTGAAACCCACAATTGCGTCAAAATCGGAGGCCTAAAGTATTTAGTCTTGGCTGTGCAGCGTGAGGATCCAGCCTTTTATCGCGATCCCGAGACAAAGCAATTAAAATCTTATTTGAACGTAGTGTGCCAGCCCCTGACGGTTCTCGCCACGTGATACGGCATTGAGCAGATACTCATCCTGAGCGTACGGTGACACCGAGAGGTTACCAGTATTATGGATTAGGCAATTGCAGTTTTTTATTTGATTCGTATTCTTCTTCCGAGCCCCTGCAGAGAAGAGCATCAAGTTTCCTACCATACCGATTGTCGAGGGAGGGGAAATAGTTAGTTCGGAACAAGGTTTGCAAGGATGATGACCTCTTGAAAAGACATGAGGCGGGGGTAAATCATTACATGTTTTATCCCTGTACGAGTGAATTTCTGGGCGAATTATGCTAATACCTGTTCGCTTTTTCTCCTCAGAGTGCCATAGAGCGGGGGCCGCCTACAGACAATACCGGTATGTGACATCTGGCATTCGCTGCTCCGGCCTCGGAGGTGAGCGCCAAACCTAACAATGGCCCTTGAGAAAATCTTCTACCCCTCAACCTTCGATCTCGAGTGATTAACTATGGGGAATATTTTGACATACCTGGCTCATTTATGACACAATTCACTGGTTTGTAGTTTTTCGTAGAGATATCCTAGCCCGGAAGCGATTCGCCCGAGGAGGAACCTAAAGAGACTCATCGAAGCCGTGAGAGAATCGGGCGTAAACTAGTCCCATTTAGCCTGTGAATAATTGAAGAACCAAACATTCCAAGCGATGAGGGGAAATATGCTCTAGTATCAAGTTCTCCCCCAATAACTCGATATAAAGAGCTTAGATGCTAACTTGTGTACCATAAGATCTAATGATACTCGTATCTGGCAATAAGTGTCTGGAAATACCCCGAACTAGAGGGGAAGAAGAAACTCCGTCCCATTTTTAGATACTTTATGCCACTGCTACAAGAACCAAGATCTAATACCCGTAATCTCGGCATTCAGAGACAAAACATCTCGAGAAGGGATAGGGCTTGCCCGACGCGATAGCCCGAGCCAACTAAGTTTTCTAGATCTCATTATCTTGCTCAGCTAAACCTATTCCAGTTTGGCTCCGTTGCTTAACTGATACTAGATTGCAAGGGCAAACTCAGTATCCAACTAATCTAGTCATTACCCCGCACCCCACCCCATCCCTTCGGTTCTAGGAGAGCTGTTTTGGTCCCAGCAAACTATAATACACAACTCGAGATGGAGGGGGTGATGATTGTGAAACGACTGCTATTCCATACCCCAAGATTCAAGCGGGAGACTCAGCCTGCTTGAGCTATTGTACCTTGTCAGATAAACACTAAGTTACAGTATTCCCTCTCGAGGGGTTTTGTCTCTAACTAATTACGGGGATTAGACTAGAGACTTAACGGAGATAGTGGATAGTCCGCTAAGTTAATACCGGTACGGTACTCACTGCAAGATTTTCTTTTTCTTTTCCTTTCTCCCTACCCCCAGTTCTCACATTATTCTACTACGGTAGTTGCCGTTCTAAGACTTGCTCTCTGCAGTACTCGAGTACTAGTACTCTTTTTTTTTTTTTTTTTTTTGTAAACTTTTCGATTCGTAACTAACTAGCTACAAATACTACAGGCCTTTTGTATCTAAACTAGATGTTTGCCTCACACGAACACTATCACCACCCAGATATCGCCTATCCCGAGCTCCGTGAACCAAACAAAATCAAAACAATCTCCCAAAACCATACCGATCCAACTTGTCCTGAATTACCACACTTGCAATGGGTGAAGTAAAACAAAACAAAGATCATCAAAAAAAATTACTCCTCGGCTCCCCTTTACGCGAACTTCCAGTGCCACCCTTCCCCATAACACCACTACCCAACGGCACGTACCTAAACTTCTCCTTTCCCTTTTCCTTCTCTTCCAAAACCTTAATCTCCTCCCTCGTCTTATCCTCCCATCTCCTCCATCCCTTAATCTTTCTCTTACGAGCACCCGTAAAAGGGCACTCTGCCTCCCACTCGCTATCACTTCCCAAAGGAACACCCGGCTTGACCTTGCTCTCCTTTTGATCCAGTTCGCTCTTCATCCACCTCCCGAACCAATCCTTTATTTCCCCCAGTTGTCGCTCCAAAACTACCTTCTCCAACACCCTCTTCCCTTCCACGGCATCCAGCTTAGCCTCCATAGCCACCCAACCGCCAACCCTCCTGGCCGGCTGAACAGCCACAAAACGCTTAACCGAACACCACCTTCCACCAACCCACATCCCAGACCGCAGCAACCCCTGCAGCTCCGTACCACCTCTTATCATGGCAACCACCGTAGAAGATTTCTTCCCAGCAGCCACCCTCCTTTTCCTTTCCGTATCCCCCACCAACCAACGTGATCCCTCACAAATCACAAATCCCAACGCTTCCAACTCCTCCACTACCCTCTCGACTCCACCCTCCCACTCTATACCACCCACTTTGATAGCGACAACCGGTCCTTTTCCTAATCTTCCCACAGGGTCAAACGGGATCCCCTCAGTCTTCCTCCTCTTTCCCTCCTCCTCAAGTCCTCTCCAGTTCCTCTTCGACGTAGGTGTCGCAGGGCGCAATTCGACCGGGGTCAGGCATTTCTTCGGCGTAAAAGGTTCAACACCCTTCTTAAACATCGTCAGTAGAGACCGTTTTTCCTCCAAACGTTTTTCCACCTCTGCCAACTTCGCTCTCAACTCAGTAACCTCCTGAGAGAGACTTTCGACGGTTTCGACCCTAAATCCGTATTTCGACATAATGAAGCAATAAAGATAAAGAAATCCAGGTGTTTTACTGGTCAACAGCCTAAAAGGGGGTCTGTGTGACAAGTAACAATTTCAAACACTGAGGTTGTAACGGGGACGGAGCATGTACTAGTACTCGTAGCATGCAACATGTACCCGAGTGCGAGGAGGGACTCGCACAATATATGGCGAGAAATCGGTGCGTGCCCGACAAACTCACGACACACCTGTTTTCGGATACTCCTTTGCTTGCTACTGGCGCTTTATGGACAGCACACTCGCTTCCTAAGCATGAAGGTTCCATGCCGGTTCACATGTCTTGCCTGGGGAGGTCTATCTTCCACCCGCCCTAGTCAAGGCCACATCACGGCCAAGATCTTTGGGACCCGAGGGTAGGTGCTATATGACTACAGTACCAACCTCCACTCCTGTTCACTCAATTCTCGTACTGGTACCCCAACGTGTACCTGTGGCAGTGTTGTGGCAGGTGAAAATGTACCAGCTCCAGCGTTCTTCGGCTGCCACGGCACACGGCACACTGTCACCAGCCACAACACTGCCACAAATACATGCTGGGGTATGAGAATCAAGTGAGCAGCAGCTCAGTTCAACAAATACCGGTACAAGATCAATACGGTTCAGTACATTACAGTCCTGACTTCCCCATTCCCTCTCTTTCAAAATAATATTATACAACATCATACATAAAATAGAGTGTCTGCCCAGCCGTCTGACTAAACTAGCTTGAAACTCCAAAAAGATCATGTAACCTCTCCCGCGTTACGCATGGCTTCTGCTGCTTTGGTCAGAATAAGCTCTAAATAAACTGCGATTTATAATGTCTCTGTGACGAATGCCTTCTCGGCGGAGTTTCATTCATTCGTGGACGAACGTGCGTGCACACGTACCATATGTGCTTGAGCGCCATAGTTATGAGTGTATATATATTAGTCAAGCCGGGCTTTGGATGGCACCAGTACAGTACCCCACAGTGCTTTAAGAATTTTGGAGTTCACTCTTATTTTTCTATACCAACGAATGAGCCTCCTCTCCTTCCTTTCTTTCTTCCTCTCTCAGTGGTGATAATATCTTTTTATTATAAGTACCATTGGGTCCGTCAGTTTCGGTATATCAACAGTGCAGTACAGTCCAGCACGACAAAATGCTTCCTTCAGTAGTCTTCTCAACCATCTTACTCACGTCGGTGGTATGGGCACAAATCCCAGACCAATTCACCAGCGGCTTCAACAACAACACGATCTCGTTAGTGGTAACCTACGGCGCTAATAAAGTGACCGATGGCGAAAAGCTCAGTCTGAATGGTACCTTCCCTTTTTCTTCTCACTTCCCCGTCCCTTCCTCCCCTCCCCCCGCTAACTAACTGGCCATCTTATAGTCGTAAAATCCTCCCCAACCCTCGCCCTTGGTGACTCAAGCAGCTTAAACACCAATAGCCGGTACATCGTAATCATGATAGACCCGGACGCGCCCTCCCGCGCTAATCCCACAGCCGCGAATTTCCTGCACTGGGTGAAGACGGACTTGCGCATCCGGTCCTCCACCGCGACAAATATCACAGCCGATAATGCCACCGCCGCGTTCTCGTATCTGTCGCCGGCGCCGGTGCAGGGTAGTGGCCCGCATCGGTATACCTTCCTGCTGTTCGACCAGCCGCGTAGGGATGGCTTTGTGCTGCAGGGGTTGCCGGCGAACGATTTGCCGGCGAGCAGGGTGGGGTTCAATGTGTCCGCATGGATGGTGGTCAATGGTTTAGCACCAGCGAAGGCGGGGACATATTTTTTGGCGGAGTTTGAGGGTTAGACTTTTCTCTCTCTCTCGCCTCTAGTGTTGTGGTTAGAAAGGGGGGGGGCTAATTTTTAGATAGGGAATTCGACTTCGGCCACGACGAGCGGTGGCCCGAGTGCCACTGGGAGTTCCGGGAGTGGTGGGGGTTCCACCGGGAATGGGAATGGGACTTCGGGGGCGGGCGCAAGTGGGAATGGGAGCGGGTCTGGTGCTTCGAATGGTATTGGAAGGGTGACGGCGAGTGGGTATGGGACTATCATGGCTTGCTGGGCTTTGGCGGTGGTGTTGGGTGGTTTTTTCATGGGGATGTAAAAAAAAAACTCTCCATCAGGCGTTACCCTCCTTTCTTTCCTTTTTTTTTTTTTTGTAAAATTCTCTATGATATTATGTCAGTTCATGAATCGGTCGATCCATCCATCAATTACTTTGCGATTGCCTGCGCTAGCTACTAAAAAGCCTGGATTTCAAGCAAGAAGAGAAAAAATCACTTAACGAAACTTCCCTCCATAATTAACATGGATCATATGGATCTCATCAACCCCCTTCCTCAAGTGCTCAACAGCAGTCTGGCCGATCTCACTAGCACGCCAATCCGTGTGAGCCTTCACACTATCCCATCCAATAAGCAGCAAGTAGTCCCTCGGGTTCTCAATAACCCATCCGGCCGAATGCCACCTATACCCCTCCCCCCTCAACCCCTTCTCGAACTCCTTGAAGTTGGCCAGGAATTCGTCCCTCGTCGTGCCCTCGGAGAGCGTGATCGTACACCATTCGGTAACGGGCGCTTCGTTAATTTGTGGGTTATCGGGGTGGAGTTCGGCGTGAACGATTTTCGTGCCCTCCCTGTTGACGAAGGTGAACTTTTCGCGGAAGGATTTGTAGATCTCCGACTTCTGGAAGTCGGTGTGGTCTGAAAGTTGATGCCAGTTGAGGTGCAGAGATTGTTAGCCTTGCGTATTATGGTGCTGAGGGTGGGGGTACTTATCACCCAGTGAAGCTTGGCCTGGTCCTCGTGTTCAAGGCCCCAGAAGCCAGCGCTTGGTGGGTTCTTTGGGGGGTGTTGAGAGAGGAGAGTGTCCTGCCCCTCATATGACTCTCCGTTGAGGGACAAAGTGACGAGCTCGCTGACTGGGCCGGTAGAAGCGCTCGCAGCCATATTTGCTTATAATATCTAGTTGTATGTTTTTTTCTTTTCTTCTAGATCGATTGATTGTATCCGTAAGTTTGCGGCGGGGATAGGGATTAGATGGGAATCGTTTTGGCGGGGTACGAGCGCTTGCTCAGTATTTGTAGTCGAGCAGATGGCGCCAGGTTATCCAGCCACGGATAAATTACCCGCAAATCCTCGGGACCGGAAACGGTTATTGCCGAGTCTATATCAGAAGACCACAGCCACAGATCTCCAAGCTAAGTATTCCTCTCTTATTGCGTGGAACTCAACATACGGAGACAAAACTTTCTGGTATCATACCGGTATTCTGTACTGGTTCATGAGGGTTTCCTATATACCCGTACCCTGCATAAAGGGTCCGGGGATGAGATAAGGTTTTTCTCGCCGGCTAAGTAGTTGTGGAAATTACCATACCGTAGAAATTCGAATAAACGTACTAATGTATGCGCTGGGTATCATGGTCCCAAATTTCCCCCTGGAAAAGGGAGACCTGATCTCCGAGACAAATGAAAAAGAATACATACAATTCTAAACCTTACTGAGAGGGGCAGCTCCAACGTCCTAGCACAAGTCCGATTATTCGGCTCTTACTGTATTTTCAAGTACTCATCACTAGATACAAGCAGAACACTCGCAAGGCTTCAGCCTTTGTGTTGCGCCCCTAGCACAAGAATAACAACGGTCATCATGGCGTGCTTTCAGAATTACTCTCGTGAACCCTCAAAAGAAAAACAATAGGAAATTGGGGCGAGTAGACCAGGAACACCGCAGCCTTTGGGATTTCTTCAATTTCAGAGGGCAGTTATATAGACAGCATATACCTCTTAAAATTTGCCAGTGCATCTCTATTGTGGGAAAATTCTTGTGCTGGAAAAGATATCCCGAGAGTAGAGACCGAAGCGAACAAATATTGGTCTGAAGCTTAAGTGTTCGCCCTTAATTTCGGAAGGAGAGAGGGGAGCATAAAAAGGAGAAGAAGAGAAAGGGAACGATGTCCCGAGATAGGCTTATACAAAGTGGGTGATGCCAGTAATCACAGAGTGTCACTCGTGACTACAGGTTCTAGGAGATGTTGAGATATGCTACTCTAATGTCTTCTTTGTTGTTCAAGCTTTCCTTTGTTTGTCTTCCTTGTCACTTATTTGTGTGCACCGTGCGTATGCGAAGAGGAAGGCTATATAAGAGTCGTGTTGGTCATTGTCTCTTGAGATAGGTCAATCAATCAATCTTTTCCGCTACTAAACCTACGCTTATTCACAGGAAGGTTGGATGTATTATCTTCCGTTATTCACAATATCTCCCTTTTCTGTATCATTCCTTTACATTGGGCTGTACTGTTTAAGGTGGTTAGCCCAGGTTATTCCGCCGTTGTGTCGTATATGCCGGATGTCTTTACGCCCGTCAAGTCTAGAGGTATACCGGCGCTAGAGTGATGATGCTGATGGTATAATAATCCTAGCAGTATCACAGAACGTTGTGGATCAGGAGCGTCGAGGGAGAGCAAATATCAAGAAGGGCACATATGGAGGAGTATCATACAAAAGTATGGGCGGCGTGTGTGGGCACACCAGGACACGAAGGGATGTATAGGGTTTTTACATGTAGAAATGGTCGTTAGCTAGCAGCTAATAGACAACGCACACCCCGACATCTCCAACCGTCAACACCTCTGAGCGATTATTTCACCTGTATCGAATCCGTTATGGGCCAAAGGCGGGAAACAAGTTTCTTCTCAGAAGGATGAGGTCACTAACATTCTCTATATGTGTTGGGCCATTGGGCCCTTTTTCTTTGTTTATTCTCAGTTATCGAAGTTGTTGGAGTTGAAGATGCTAAAGAACTACCGTTCTTCTCGTACATATCTGAGCTTATTCCAACAAGGAGGGCATAAGCACGATTTCCGACCACTTCAGTGGGTATCCTGCTAAGGTAGGTTTAGATTATGCTCGTTAAAGCTTTCGCGGGACGAGTGACGAAGAGGGAATAATGGAAACGATCAAAGTAGAGTATCATAAAAAAAGTTTGCTACGTACTAATCTCTGGTCGTCCCCAGCCAAGTTTCGTCCTGGAAACGGTGAAGAGTACACTGGTAATGCATCATAACATTTGCTCGGACAATCGACTCTCTCCTGTAGGGGCCGAAGACAAAGTGTGCGAGATGAGGGACCGAAGAGAAATTAGAGACTCTCTGGGGGTGAGAACTGTAGGGAGGTATGGATTAGTTGTGGGAGGAGGATCAAAATGTCCTGTGTCCCTCTTTCATTGCTACATTGGCTCGAGGCTACTGCATTTATATCCATGAGAGGTTTCTCTATACAATGCCAATTATATGAGTCACACTATTCCCCGCCAGACCTACTTCCGTCACATTTAAGGAATATTCTCAATAGAAGGCTAATCCAAACAGGTGAGTGATTATCCGTGATTCTGACTTTTTGAGCACCAAATGCAAAATGTAATAAACTACATATTACGAAGAACAAATTTACACACACTCTCTATATATTCCAATTACTGATTCTTGTGCTTTGTCTCTCCAAACACGCCCTCCTCAGTGGGGAAGCTTTTGCCTCGTGTATATCATAGATTGATTTATATGGCACCAGGTATCGCCAGCTACCTCGATAGATGATACATGAGTTATCATACAAGAACTTTTTATATAACCAATGAGCACATTATGAGACACTACGCTATAACATTTTCTTTGGGGTGACTTTATTATAACCTTATCCCTCATTAGAGCTTCATGAATACTATAATACCGATATAAACTTTTCCGATGTGAGCTGCACACTATCATTTGAAAAACAAATTGCTTGATTTGCGGTATAATGGTTGAAGAAACTGCACTAATATTTATTCCCAAAACGGTTATTTACATTTTTCTTTTTTAGAGGGTCAATTTGCCATTGCAAAGGAAACCATCATCATGGATCAATGGTATCTGGAAGGGCTAACGGCCAAGCGCATGGTGCTCTGAAGGTCTAAAGGCTCTCTCATCATTTCTCACACGAATCACGTTCTCGCTACTTTGGTATGGAAACTACCAATGGGAGGGACAGCGGTACGGGTGGCCAGATGCCACATCTCTGCACACTCCGCGGGAATCTGTTGAACGCCAACTCAGGAAAGTGTTACGACTGCATCTTCCGCCAGAGGGGTACTCGTAATGTCGGAGGGCTTTTAAAAAGGACCATAATTGCATGCTGCAGAAACTTAGCCCTTTTGGTTGGGCCTGGAGAGTGAGTATGCAATAGCGATTCTTTTTGAACATGGTTCGACAATACGAGCACCATCAGGCTTAAGAGATCACCTTTCTTTACCACTATTGGCCTTCCGCACAGAAATGCTCTAGGATCACCTATACCCCTGTTGATACACTTGGATCCCCTCTATTTTTAAAGAAACTTTCAGATTCTTTACGAGATTCCTTACGGTGACTTCTCTGCCTAGGAACTGAGGCATTATTCCTTTGGCGGGGTATCATACTCTAGTGCGGTATCCTACAGGGGCCCCCGCTGTTTGCTAATCCATGATGAGTTCTCTCGACATCCCAGAACGGACGAATGGATTCATGGGCTCCCAACCGCCGCGGATAGGTTCGGAGGGGTAAGCCTGCAAATTATAGGCAAGAAGTACACAAGTACTATACTCGAGTACGTGTGCTGGAACATTCAATACCATTTTAGTATGGTAGCTCAGAGACGTACAGATAATTAACTATAATATATACCCCTCCCGATCCCCATGTTCGGATACCTCCTACAAGTGCTTGGCGAGGTAGCCGAATACCCGACTACAAATTTAGTATGGGGGGGGCTCAGATATGCACGAATAATTGATCATCCAATCCCTGTGTTTATCGGAGACTTCTGAGCTTGTTACTAGTTATACCAACTTCTTGTACTACCAGTGCCAATGTCTCTTAGATTAGGAATGCACTCGTACAAAGGTACTTGTACCGTAAAAACCCGCCTAAATCTACTATTAGTACTACCGAGTTGCGCAACCGGATACTATCTAAGCCACAGTGGGGTCCGCAGAGCACAGTAGGTTAACAGAAGTGCGAATACCAGTTAATAAGATCCATCAAGTTCATCTCGCCTAAACTATGCGCGCCTGGAAAACACTATTCCCCCCTGGGTAGGGTGTACTGTCTCTATTACCGAGATTAGAGATTGGTGGATTCCCCGGGTTTTTATGGTGCAAGTGCCAGGGAAGATGCTTTCGCACAAGACGAGGGAATTTAGTTAACCAGCAAAATAATCCCTGCTTCGTATAATACGAAGACATCTCCCCTAGTACCTATACGTATGGTGTGGACTGCCAGCCTCCTGGACCACTCAGAGAACCGTATCGCTCTAAAGTATATCTGCAGTCTTCAATGACGAAAAATCTGCAGGCGACGAACCGGGATACTTGGCAAGCAGAAGGTGAGCTTGAACTCATCACTAAAATTTGGTGACAAAAATAGCTATTACCGATTGATCCCTGTTCGTCACCCGCGGATTTTCGTCGTGCGGCCGTTGGATAACTATCATATCTCCTGGGCGGTCAAGACGATGGGAAAATTGGTCTCATGCATTAGTACAACTAAATTTGCCTTATATGGATAAGGAACACATCTGTAGGTTAGCTTTAGTCTCGGCCAAGGAATAATGGGCTGCTAGACTCGTTATACTTTACTATCCTCGGTATTATTAGTAATCTGAATCAGCACTAATGTATGAGACCAATTTTCCCACTGTCTTGACCGTCCAGGAGATAGTACTATCTAGATTGAGCATCTGAGCGCGTTCTGCTAAAGTCCCCCCCCACCGCAACCCACATGCACTCAACCGCTTTTGAGAAGACATGAGCACTGCAACGGGAACATACAGGTTAGGTTGTTCAGCACAGTGCCAGGATAATAATATTAATATCTGCATTGAACTAACAACGGCTTTTTCACGTTGCAAATAGGAAGCGTAAAAAAGATTTGTTTGTTACACAAAACCATGCGAATGATTGGCTAGAAATTGTATTATTGACGAGGGAGCAGAAAACCTAAACCCCACACACACTTGTACCAACACTATAATATTATTACCTTTTCGATCATGCCTCAGGTTTTCGTAAGAATGCATGCGAGTGCTTAGCCTCATATTCCTAGCACTGCGTGCGCGGCTTAAAGCGAAGCCAAACAAATGAGAACGCAGGGCGGGGCTCTAGCCTCGATGCTGTACTCGTAATTACCTGACGTTTGTAAGACGAACTGCTGCAGTACCGGTATTATCGATGGGCCCTGCAATAGTAGTCCGTTTTGCAAATATCAGGCAATTACGAGTACAAGTACCAGTACTACGTAGTATTCCGTCGCTGGGCACAGAATTTCGACCAACCAGATGCTGCAGCGTTGGACAGACTTTTGTGCGCACCTTAAATTAGGTATCATACTCGAGTATAGTACTCGAGCAGACTCGCGTCGAGAGGTATGTCGATTCGGGGGTATGCCGTTTCCCATTATGTTTACTCAGAACGACGTCAAAAGTTAATTCCAATTTCTACACACACTGTGCATATTTCTTCCCGACATACCCCCCTAACCGACCTAACTTTAGCCCCCGACACGAGTTTACAGGTTTTTTTTGGCTTCGATTTTGTAATCGGGGGAGGGTTTTTTTTTTAATAACCTAGGATGTTGCAATTCGCAAGGGGAAACCCAACCCACGTTAACCGATAGTAGGCTCAGTATCTTCAATGGAGCACCTTCCGTGACTGCCCACTTGTGAACCCAATGGAAAGTCCAACCAATATGTTTTCTAATAGATTTTTTATTATTACAACAACTGGAGGCTAGGAGCGGAGCATACGGACAGGCTCTACTGGAGCAGTTATTTCGGCCGCGAATTTTTTTTTTAATTTCCAACCTCTTCTCACATTCCTTAATCAGAAGATTAAGAAAGTGTCCCCCGCACCCGATAATCACTCTCCCACCTCCCCGTTCAAGTTACTGAAGGCTCAATGTGCGGACTCGGCATTCGTATACCGCTAAGCGCAGAAGCACCTGCGGAGGAACCTACGTAGAGATCTGTCTCAGGACGTCTGAGTTTCCTATTGTGGCAGGGACGGGAGAGAAAATACCAACAAAACAACACGCTGCTTAAAGGGGAAACTTGGACATCCCAAGACGGATTTCCCCTACCGCTATTCGGGCTATTACCGTAAAAACTCTTTTTAAGTCCACCACCGACAATCCGGCCCCAGCCCTCCCAATCCGTGACAAAACACCCCAAGAAGGAATAGTGCTTCCAAGACAGGGCGGTATAGCTTGTCTGAGTTGACCCTGCCGGATCTCATTAACTGGTACTCGTAATTTGTTTACTTGCCCCAGGCAAATACCCGCAAACACGGATTGAAAAAATATGGCAAAATATCTGTGCGTATCTAAGCGCTCATACAAAACGGACCCCCCCCTGTTTGTGGGTACTTCTTGCCTGGGACGAGCAGCCCACTCGTTCAAGCCTATTACGGTTTAGTATAATTCGTCGATCTCTGACGGTGGATTTAAAGGGGTTTTGGGGGCAATACGGGCATATATTTAGCTGGTTAACCTTGATTAACTGTTCCATAACTTCTTGCCGGACCTTATACAACAGAGGATCGTCATCACATGTATGCACGACCGAGACCGAGGATCACCGTCTCTATCTGGATGGATTGATGGATGGAAGATTATGGCTTCCAGCCCGCGCTTCAAGGCTCGCGACGGTCCGGATGCAAGTTAAATGACTAGTTTCCGTGTTTCGGGAGAGGTTGTCCGAGTGACTATTTGTGAACGGGGTATTAATTCTGGGCGTTAACACCACCGCGTAATTGAAAGAAGTAAACTCGTAGAGTTCATTCTACTCGGGAGGGTTTCTCCGAGGATATGAGTCCGCTTATTGGAATTGACTGCATCCAAACGCATGAACTAACTTGGTTCTAGCATATGCAATGCAATATCGTAATAGGTCCTCTCCGAAGAATTATTGGCCAGGACACAGTCGAGGTTTTTATGGTTGTTCTCACTTATCTTTCGATTCCAGCACTAGAATCTCCGTCTCTTGTACTAAGTGTGTGTAGAATCCGGGAACAGACGAAGGGTCGGAGGATAACCGTGTCGTATCACCCTTAAGCAAACTCGGCTGATGCCTTAGTCCATGGGAGGAGAGGGAAGGGAGAGAGGAAGGGGAGGGAAATTAGTTTGTCTCCCTTTTTTCGACTCCTGCAGGCCTAATCTCTCGGATGGGTCAATGATCAGACCACGGTTCCGACAGCGCGGTACCCCAATCACCGGCAATGTCTGTGTAATATAGCGGCTAGCCTGAGTGCACCGTGCGACTTAGCGAGAAAGGTCGTAGCCGTGAGTGTGGGTATTTTTATTTTTTTCCTAATTACTGTATTAACATCATATATTTATCCTAGTTACTCGAGTATGCCTGTTGCGCGAGCCTTAGTTTCCTGTTGCAGGGAGGGGAGCACGGGCATTTAGCGAGCGACCGAGGACCCTCGGCCGAACACATCAACTCTCGGCTACGGTACCTCTCAAGCATTCGCAATCATCGAGTTTTGATTTACTCAGTACTCGGGTAGGGATGAAAAAATCGGAAAAAAAGATCAACAAGATTGTCCGGGGAGCTCAGTCGAGAGGAAAGAAATTTGGAAAAAAATGTGGCTTGGCAGACACCAGAAAGCCGGATGATGGTTTGAGGAAGAAAGTACCGGTACTCCACTATACCGTAGTCTAAACGTGAGTATTTACTACCAGCTAGCCAAGAAGAGTACTGAAGGGGCCTCTCCAACCACTCTGTGCAACAGCCTGGGTTTAAGATGTTTCGTAACGCGATCGCTTTTCACCCGTCGCCACATCGATCACCCCCCTATACCCTGTCTTGCCACTAAAAGTTTTCCGATTTTTTCATCCCTACCCGAGTACAAGGGTACCGTAAAGAACAAGTTCCCCGAAAGGACATGGATACATTCGATATTCGGCCGGTTAACCTTACTCGTTCCCGGCATGAAGAACCTGAACAGTGAACACAGGGATCAAAATTTCGTATGGCGAATTGTCTGTGCGCGTCTGATCGCCCATATTAAATTCGGACTCAAATGTTCAGGTTCTACGTGTAACTAATTGTTCAATAACTTCTTACGGGAACCTGGAACGGTTGTAGTCTACGGTAATAGTCCCCCCAGTAGCCAAGCCATTATCAGCCCCGACTGCCGTACAAACTCGAATAGTTGAACCGTGTGCCATGAAGTCCAAAATTCCCTTCTCTGGAAAGGGGGCAAAAAACACAGCGAAAACATAGCCCCTTTCCCTCCTCCGAGACAGAAAAAAAAAACTTTCTTGACCTTACTGAGAGAGGAAAGCCCGGCGACATACCGTAGCATACGGTTCAGTTATTCAAGTTTCTACGGTATCCAAACTCCCCATACCGCAAGGTAGGGGCACGGGACACCTCCGGGAAGAGTGGCCAGAGGATCTGGTTGGCAGCATAGATTGGGATATTGAGGTCCAATTTAAGTCAGACCGGGGATGCATGTTGCTCATGATCTGCGCTTAAGGCCTCTTACCACTTTCCCCATCAGTGCTATAACCTACCGTAGTAGTATGTGTGGGATGGGGTATTTTGGAGCTCTCGAAACCGGGTCGGCCGGAACTGAGCAAGGAGGGGGTTGTTCGGCCGAGGGGGGGGTTAGTCTACTTACTGGTGATGTTATTTTAACGAAGGGAGGTTTGCCCAGCTTAACCCCGCCCCCACCTCAGATATTAATATTATTATCATCGCCGTCTCCGAAATACCCGGAGGCGTATTACTGAGAATTAAACTAAGTAATAAACGGAGGGCTTGCCTAGGTACAGGGTCTGGTAAGAAGTGATTGAGTAATTATTTAAGGTTAACTAGCCAAATATATCCCTGTCCGCTCGGGTTAATTGTTCCTTGCCCTTGTACTGTAATTATATCTTCCTAACCGATCGAGTAAATATCTTTTGATAAAGAGTACTACCCCGCGGAACCGTCATAGGGTCATCTATTATCTGTGTGTTTTATCTGTGTGTTTTGCGAAAAACGCGGACTAGCTGGTAGGCTGGTTGGCTGGTTGGCGCGGTAAGATTTCTTATAAATCTTGTGTATGGGTTGATAATTTATCGCCTTCAATCATCACCGTGAAAAACTTAAACAAATTGAATTCAAATTTGTTATGCTAAGAACCGACACTCATAGGGAACGTGATAATATCAAAGTCCGTGCTAAAGACCAGACCGTGAAGAGGAAGGAAATAGTAATTAAGGGAAAGAAATGGAAACCCAGAAATGCAAGACATGTTAAGGAAAGACCTAGATCAAATGCGAATTCTCCTCCTTTCCTCTAAAACTTAAGCCTGGCAAGACGCTTCCTGAGACGCGTGCGCCCAGTGCTTCCCAGATCTTGAGCAATGGTGGTGTTGCTGATGACCGGTGGTGCCTCGTCAGCCGCGACGACGCCGGTCTGGTTGTACTGAAGACCTCCATTTCGTTGGTAGGTAATGTCGTAGTGAGTCTCTTCTTTCTTCCACTGTGGTAATTGGGTGTAGTCTTCCGGGTAATGAACAATTGAGCTGGAGACACCGACTTTGAGGGACTTGAGATTCTCGACGGGGTAGGATTGATCGCCCTATTTCACATTAATTAGGTAAAGTCTACCAGCGATGGGGTGTAGGAACAAACCTGTTTAATAACCCATTTAAGGTTCTTGCGCAGGTAGGGCACGCAGTAAACTGGGTCGAGGTCGATTTTGTTCCCGATGAGGGCTTCGGTCAGGGGCACTGTGCCTCGGATGATGTGTTCCGTTCGCGATTTCTCGTCGCCGAAAGTTGCGCAGCTACCAACGTGATTTGGTGCAATTTCCCATTGGCCGACAGATGTTGGGACGTCGCCAAGGAAGACCAAGACAGAGAATTGACCGGAGAGCTCGCCTTGATCCACTTGTACCAGGGCGATCCATTCACGGCGGGCCTTGTAGGCCCCGTTGTCTGAGCTAGTCCCCGAGCCAGTTCCAGTGCCGGTGCCAGTACCAGTATCCGTTCCGTTACCAGTTCCAGTTCCAGTTCCAGTGCCAGTGCCGGTGCCGGTGCCGGTGCCAGTATCCGTTCCGTTACCAGTTCCAGTGCCAGTGCCGGTGCCGGTGCCGGTGCCAGTATCCGTTCCGTTACCAGTTCCAGTGCCAGTGCCGGTGCCGGTGTCAGTGCCGGTGCCAGTGCCTGCGTTTGGACCAGTACCACCGTTCAGAGCAGGCCTGTAAAGCTGATTAACCTGACCCGTGACATAAGTTGTCAAATCCCCAGCAGGTCTAGTCCTATACTCGGCCGGGATCTCAGGGTAGGTATAACCGTAATTCATGATGCTAGTAGCAGAGCTGATGTCGTTAGAAGTCCAATCGCTGCCATCCTGATGACGGAACGGTCGCAATGGGGTATTAGCATCGTCCGTGTCGCCTGGGTTGACTCTTCTTGCGAAGGTGCCAGCAGCTGGGACGGTTCCAATAAATTGGCCTGGCCGGACGGCTTGGTACATTGCGATAAGGCGGTCAACGTTGCAGTGGCTGTTCTTGTACGTTAATAATGCTAGGAGTGAGGGGGCGCACTGGAAACTCACTGTAGCCAGAAGACTGGGTCGAATGCAGCATAGTCGACATAGGTCATATGGCCGTTTGTACCGCCCAAGTTCACTAGGTAAGTCATTAGCATCCATTTTGGGACGGCTGAGCAGAAAACCCATGCAGGGGGAATTACCGTGAATATCATTATGGATCGACTCAACGCTGACCCAGTTACTTGGCGATGTGGCACCAGTGCCCGAAGAGGCAGCAAATTCTCCAAAGTCGGGGATGGAGAACAAATTGAGGGTATTGGCACGACGACTGTTATAGTATTATTGTTAGCGATGTCTAGGGAGAGAGGTTACGGATGGACTCACGGCTCGTAAGAGTTCATCATCGCGTCATTTGCGAGATTATTGCGAGAATTGAAACTGCCATCGGGCTGACGGCAGGTTTCCGGGATAGTCTGGAAAACACCAGAGAAGTAACTCTGCATATTTTGGTTATTGGTGAATCTATAGGCGTACAGAGGGTTCACGATGGCGGTAGACTGTGGGGCTCCGCTAGAGTCCGGCCGAACGACCGTGACTTGCGGCGCAGTTATAGCATCTGGAAGTTTTGACTTGGTGACTTGAGAAGCCCAATCCCAATACCTGTGATGGCGGTTAGCTTAATCCCAAATTTGCCACAGGGAAGGTGGGAGGACTTACGGTAAGCGCACTTTGTCAGCAGCGTCACGATACCTCTGCGCATCTGGGCCAGTGAATTGTGCTGCAATGCTTACTGCTTTGCTGCAAAGCACTTGCTAAATCTCTAAGTCAGCATATTTATTGAAATGGGGGAATTCTTGGAATAACTCATACCTCGACCAGAATGAGGTAAGGTCGATGCCATGTAGCGAACAAAGGACTTCCATGTGTACAATACCCACGGCTAGTATCATCACTAGGAGAAGACGGGCTCTGCCATGGAATGTGTGGAACACCATGAATACCACTGAGTTGATAGTAGCTTACGTCGAGATTCTCATCATCTGCCTGCATAGCTACCAAACCCAAGATGAACATGTTGTAGACATCGGGTTGGTTTGTCTGCATATCCTCAATAGCGGTACGCGGCTGCAAGCCAGGTGCGCCAACAACAGGAGTAAAGTTGGGTGCGCCAGATTGTCTGGGAACGACAGCCCTAGTTGGTTCAATTGGATAATGCTTGTACGGGTCATCATCGCATGGCTTATAGGGGTCGTTCGTACAGTGCTTGTGCGGTGGCTCCGAGTGATATGGGCTGTATGGACTTGTGGGATAAGTCGGGTACGAGTGATAAGGAGGGTTGGTCGGGTACGAGTGATAAGGAGGGGTCGGGTACGAGTTATAAGGAGGGGTCGAGTACGAATTGTAAGGAGGGGTCGAGTACGAATTATAAGGAGGGGTCGAGTACGAATTATAAGGAGGGGTCGAGTATGAGTTATAAGGAGGGGCCGAGTACGAGTTATAAGGAGGGGGTGAGTACGAGCTATACGGCTTGTACGGAGGGTTGGTGGGGTACGAGTGATAAGGAGGAGTCGTGTAGGAATTATAAGGAGGGGTCGTGTAGGAATTGTAAGGAGGGGGCGAGTACGAATTGTAGGGAGGGGGCGTGTACGAATTGTAAGGAGGGGTCGTGTACGAGTTATAAGGAGGGGGCGAGTATGAATTGTAGGGAGGGGGTGTGTACGAATTGTAAGGAGGGGTCGTGTACGAATTATAAGGAGGGGTCGTGTACGAATTATAAGGAGGGGTCGTGTAGGAATTGTAAGGAGGGGGGGAGTACGAATTGTAGGGAGGGGGCGTGTACGAATTGTAAGGAGGGGTCGTGTACGAGTTATAAGGAGGAGGGGTCGGGTACGAGCTATACGGCCCGTACGGAGGGTTGGTCGGGTACGAGTGATAAGGAGGGGTCGTGTAGGAATTATAAGGAGGGGTCGTGTAGGAATTGTAAGGAGGGGGCGAGTACGAATTGTAGGGAGGGGGGGTGTACGAATTGTAAGGAGGGGTCGTGTACGAATTATAAGGAGGAGGGGTCGGGTACGAGTGATAAGGAGGGGTCGAGTATGAGTTATAAGGAGGGGGTGTGTACGAGTTGTAGGGAGGGGGCGTGTACGAATTGTAGGGAGGGGGCGTGTACGAATTGTAAGGAGGGGTCGTGTAGGGATTGTAAGGAGGGGGGGAGTACGAATTATAGGGAGGGGGCGTGTACGAATTGTAAGGAGGGGTCGTGTACGAGTTATAAGGAGGAGGGGTCGGGTACGAGTGATAAGGAGGGGTCGAGTATGAGTTATAAGGAGGGGGTGTGTACGAGTTGTAAGGAGGGGTCGTGTACGAATTGTAAGGAGGGGGCGAGTACGAATTGTAGGGAGGGGGCGTGTACGAATTGTAAGGAGGGGTCGTGTACGAGTTATAAGGAGGAGGAGTCGGGTACGAGCTATACGGCCCGTACGGAGGGTTGGTCGGGTACGAGTGATAAGTAGGGGTCGAGTATGAGTTATAAGGAGGGGTCGAGTACGAATTATAAGGAGGGGGCGAGTACGAATTGTAGGGAGGGGGCGAGTACGAATTATAGGGAGGGGGCGTGTACGAATTGTAAGGAGGGGTCGTGTACGAGTTATAAGGAGGAGGGGTCGGGTACGAGTTATAAGGAGGGGTCGAGTACGAGTTGTAAGGAGGGGTCGAGTACGAGTTATAAGGAGGAGGGGTCGGGTACGAGCTATACGGCCCGTACGTCGGGTACGAGTTAGACGGCTTGTACGGCTCCGAGGTGTATGACTTGTACGGCTCCGGGGTGTAAGACTTGTACGGCTCCGGGGTGTACGACTTGTGCGGCTCCGGGGTGTACGACTTATACGGCTCCGAGGTGTACGACTTATACGGCTCCGGGGTGTACGACTTGTGCGGCTCCGGGGTGTACGACTTGTACGGCTCCGAGGTGTACGACTTGTACGGCGGGGTGTACGACTTGTACGGCTCCGGGGTGTACGACTCGTACGGCTCTGGGGTGTACTTCGGGGTGTACTTCGGGGTGTACTTCGGGGGGTTGGTCGGGTACGAGTTATAAGGGTTAGACGACTTGTACGGCTCCGGCGAGTACGACTCGTACGGGTCCGGGGTGTACTTCGGGGTGTACTTCGGGGTGTGCTTCGGGGGAGTTGTCGTGTACTGTTTGTACGGGTTTGTGGTATAGCCCGGGGGATGATAGTTGGAATCCGTGTATTGACTGGCGGTGGGATTGTAGACCGAGGGGTAGTATGCCGGGTCAACACAAGCGGAATAGTCTACGACACAATCAGTATAAACCTTAGACCCTTAGGAGCTCTATCAAACATACTAGAGTCGCCGACACAAGTAAATTTTGGGGGGCAGCTGGTTTCGCCAGCATACCCAGTTCCTCCGCATTGCCTGTAGGCTTCGACGGCGGCGGCCGCACTCCCAGCAAAGGCGAGTGCGAGCACACCGAGCGAGTGTGATCTCATGATGGTGAGTCGTATCTTGTTGTATAACGAATGTAGTCCGACCAGAAACAAAGCGAATGCTGTTGTGAGGAAGGAAGGTGAGTGAAGAAGGAATTGAGGACGGAAATGCTCTAAGATTTATAGAGTCAGTACTCTAGTAGAATTTCCCAGATCGAAGATTCTCTGTACCACATGTCCATGGGGTTATTTGCCCGCAGCTGGCAGGGACCCGAATTGGAAGAAACTCTTTGTGGAACGGTATCAGAGGCTGAGTACTTTCCCATTCTCTAAGACCATAGTGCTAAACTTTCGCTGGCAATGTGTGTTGTCGGTAGTACTCAGCTTCTGCCCACACTCCTTCCCAATCGATTCACAGGCGACCGGGGGTCCCATCGCTCCGGGATGGCCCATGGTTCATGGTATCGATAGGGCGGAAGAAGAGGATGTCTCACTGCCCCTCCTCTACAAGTAACGTCCAAGTGCCCGCTAGAAGGTTAACTTAGTGAGCAATTAATTTAGGTTAACCCGCAAAATAATCCCTGTCTCCCCTGGCACTTGTACCCGGTAGTTAAATAAATTACTGGCACAAGGCAAGGGAAATTACAGTAAGAGCTCGAATAAACGGGCCTTGTGCTCGGATGTCGGAGCTGCCTCTCCTACTAAGGCATGGTGCCTTTCTCTCTCTATTTTATTTTTTTGTCTAGGAAAGCAAGTACTCGTACTTTGTTGTGTTTTTTTGCCCCTTTTCCAAGGGATCAACGGACATGCGCCTGGCCTCGGGGCATTGAACCACAACAAGGAGCCCGATTCAGACATGAGCGGTGATAAAAGTCAATAACCTATGGGTGGAGAGGATAGCGAAAACAAAGTATCGCTCGGGGTTAGCCTTTTTGTGTATGGTTGGCTCGTACCGGAAGTGAATGTACAATATGACATGCCTTTATCCCCCAAGTACCGGTACTCGTATCCTCCGAGCGTTTTTGGAAAGAACGGCTGCTGTTACAAAACGCACCTCCCAAACCCAATCAAAAGGGCCAAATTTTGGCGGCATGCAGCAGCAGTCCTTTTCAAAAACGCTTCCATATTACGAGTACTACTACATCAGTACTGTACCTCAACACCAATAACCACCTATGTGCAGGATATTCTAAAATTCTGTACCACACCTCATACATCACTCTCAGTCAAAGAGGCAACCCCCCTCCCACGCGGCCCAGTTGTGTCTACATTTGGGGCGTGATTCGATCATTCCCTACGACTGTCTCCTCGCAAATCGCTGGCCGATCAGGAATATTTCACCTTTTACTGGACAAGGACTTGATGTCATCGATTTCTTCCAATTCCCGTGACACGTATCTAGGCTTCAAGGGTCACATTCCCGCAAATTTCTAATCTTAGCTCTTCCGATGGTGCTATGACTAGAAATAGGATGTGAAAAGTTTAGGATGCAATCTGTACTCGTACAACGCTAGGTAGCTACACAAAAAGTCAATCCTTCATCCTTCTCTCCCAATCAGCCTAACGTTGAAATAAGCATACTCGGGCTGAGGCAGTGTCTCTATCTAGCGGGGATTGTTAACGTTTCCCGGTTCGGCATACCGGTACTTCTGTGGTGCAACAATACAGTATTAGTAGAGTACGGCCTCGTGTGGGTTGTCAATCCCCACATCGCCGAGCTTCCCTACCCTCTACGCACCCCATCGCCCGCTGGCACAATACCATCCTGGCGAAGTGCAAAAATCCCATGGATCTGAGAAAATTGTAGGGCATGAGAGTTATTTATGGAAAGGGTTGCTAAAATAAAAAACGTGCAAATCCGGGGACGACTTGCTTAGTTCAGCCGCAACCCAACCTATCAATTTTCAATTACATGATGTTACTGGTTGTTTGGTTTTAGCGGTAAAGAAACTTTCGTGGAGGAGGCGCAGTCTTGTATCGATAACGAAAAAACCCCACCATCGCATCCGGACGAAGCGGACATGGTGAAAGGTACTGTACTAGTACAAGTACCATGAAACACTTGATATCGAGAAATTCGATGCTTTATTCAAGTGCCACATTCCTGAGCGATCACGCTAAAAAGCCAAAAATTCTGATCGCTGAAATATACTTAGCTGGCGAATCGAGGCTTCCGTTCCCCGGAAGGAAACTGCCCTATTGGCCCAATCCATTCGTCGAAAGCTTCGAAAATAGCTACCCTCAATTTCAAAATCGCAAGCCCCTCACTCTATTTCAGAGGCCACTGTGCCCACAACCTCTTGCAGCCAAGAGCTTTCTCGGCGCTCTCCATAACAAAACAGAAACCGGGAGCGGAAATACCCAGGAAAATACAAGAACACAATCAATCAACCTCGTTCTCTGCCCCCTGATAGGTCACAACCACAACCATCCAAACCAATAGCGATCACGTTGGGCTTAAAAAAGTAACACTGAACTAAGCTTCCAGATTAGTACAAAATGTAGCAATCAATTAATCCTTTTACCTTATCTGACTAACTATTGGCTGAGGCTCATGAACTACTATAACCTGTTCAAATGGGGTCAAAACTCAACCTTCCACGGAAAACCCAGTCCCACATGTTCAATATTTAGAAAATGGATTCATAATTGCCATATCGGCTTCCAACCCCCCGGCCGAGATGTTTGCTCAATCCCAGTCAAAGTAATTTTCGCCTTTCTCTGCAAGGAGCGAGGCATGGAAGTTCGCGTTCCGCCTCAGCCCACAGCAGAGCTGTTTCTAATAGGTGGAACAAGCAGAGTACAACACTCAGCTCTTTGTGCCCTTCATAGCCTGAAAACACACTTAGGTGGAAATACGCTCCACAAAGGCGTAGATCCATACATAATAAGCCAGCGAAAGTCGCTTCCTCTGGGTGCGCATGCAGCCCTGCTGACTTTACAACATCATTTGATACTAACAGCAGGATAAGTGGCTCCAGGGCAAAACAAAATGTGAGATGTCTCGATACCCAACAAGTATTCGCAGCAAGAAGGGTAGTGATATCCTCTTTGGTCTAGAAATCGGGATACACTCATGCGATCCTTTGGGAGTATGTGCTCGTTTCCTTGTATCGTTCTTCACTTTAATCCATCTGAGAGTCGCCCAGACACATTCGTGCCACGATAGTATTAAGCTAAAAATAAAAGCCCTCGTGAGCATTAAATATTACTCGTCCGGAGGCCCGGCTGAAGGCGAGAAAACTCTCTAGAGATGGGGGCGATCCGATCGGGTAACCTAAAGTTCATGAATCATATTATGAGGCCTCTGTTACTCCTTCTTGTTTTGCTTTCTCCAATTGGAGCTAGTTTGCGCTCGGCTGAGAAGCCTATTTGCTTTCTCTTTGGTATGTTGACTCACAACGCATCACTCGGACTCACTGTGCTGGCCTTAGGAGCTGGCCCAGACAGGCAAAGCGATGGCGACACATTGCAAAAGGCTTCTGGTAAGGGCTTATTTAGGTCCTATCTTTGATAAAAGCTTATTGTTTTATTCTATTGATAATAGAGTAGTACAAAAGGTAAGATCGGGCGTGTGATCTAGGTGGAGGAGCTGAGTTCCACGTCTCGTGCTAAGGAAGATGTTTTTCTTGATGGCCCCGCTTCCAACACCTGAGCAGGCCTAACGATAGTGCGGGCCAGCGTATCCGTGTCAGTTGAGGGGATATAAAGCTATGTTCTCTTTCCTGTTGCGGAGAAATCCGGACGCGGACTCCAATGTCTGGGAAGACTGTTAACCCGCTCTGCCAGCTGATCCTATGTAAAGCCTACTGGCAAGTTTTTTATGCAGTATACTTGTCAAGTTAGAAGAAAATAGGTGTTAATGGAATCTCCCGATTTCATTTTCTAATTATGGACAATAACTCAGTCTCCTCGGCGACATCTCTGTCGCAAGTCCCATAGCGAGGCACGCCGAGTCCTATTCTGTTACCTGTTGGCCTATTTGCCTGAGAACCACTGTCAGCCACAGTGGTGTTCTTCCTGGTCTTTCGTGAAAAAAAAACACCCTCATTCTACTGCTTTCCTAGGATCTCGAGGACAAACGCAACATATTATCTCTAATAAATTCGTCAACTTTTCAGTTCCTCTTTGCTTCAAAGTGCCCGGTTCTAGGATCGAGTTCTCAGTTTTTTAAACCTCTCCCCTTACCTAGGCAGACCCACACCCTCGAAAACGACCTAAGAAAACATCGTGAAAGCTAGTTTCTAGATACCCGGAGGAGCACTCTCGGACAATTTACCTTCTAAATGGTCCGAAATTCATGGATATCTCGCCAACCCTAGCAGGTCACTAGTAGCAGAGGCACAAATTCTCAGACAAGGTTAGTCCTGTTCGTTCACCGTAGCGGAGCCCAAGATGAAATCAAGCACTCCCTCCGATCACGAAAACTATTTTCCACTTACCCACAGAATCTTAAGTCCCAAATGCACTAGCAATCTCTTGGAGATACTCCAGCTAACTCTATGCGGGTTCGCTCCGGAGAACTTACCCCCGACAAAACCTCTTTCCCGGACAACGAGCCGGTCGCATTTTCCTCCCGAGTATTTCGTTGAATTTGCGAGTGTCGGGGGAAACCCTCATACATCTCAATAGGACAAAAAACAATTTCAATGCTAGTCACTCCTTGTAGGCGTAAATTCTGGTCGTTATGAATCTATTATACTTGAAAATCTCCTAGCACCTCGGGCGGGGTGAAGTAATCCGAGTGATCCCACATGATGTTCCCAAGCCATTCCAAGCACGATGGCCAAGAATACTGGTTTAAACTTGCATAAACAAAACACAAGAAGAAACCTGAACCCATCCCTCAAATTTCTCTCAACTTTGTTCCCTTTGTTAGCCAAGCCTTGTAAGGTCCAATAAAAACTCCCCACACCAGTAGGGGTGTGTTCCCTTCCAGGATCGGTGAGAACGTGGGATCGGCGGTGGGGATTAACTTTACTGCACTCACCCAGCGTTCCGGGCGAGGGTCGTGATGATATCAACGGGTTTCCTTGGCCCTAGGATCCGGAAGGTGGTCTTTATCATAATGCTTGAGCGGGGGTGTGGCGCGCTGACAAGGTTGTGGCGATTGGGCTTGGCGTGTCTGGGCGATTGTGGATATATGGGGAGGGTTCTATTCGAGCACGTATCAATGACAATCGCTGAAAGAGCAAATCTTGAGGCAGGAGGTCCTCACTCTCCAAGAGTGTAGTGTTGTATAGTGCCAGTGGAGCTCAGTCCAAGGTAGATCATATTCGTCGCTGAAGAACTGAGAGCAGAAAGATTTTGTGCAGCCTCGCAATTATGCCACATTGAGTACCGGTACCCAGCTCTTTCTACTGTACTCGTAGAGAAACGGTCAACACCAGCAGTGCCCTTCTCAGTCATAACGTCCCCGGAGAGATGGACACGAACTTTATCCCATCCCTCCTGAGCTTTTCCTCTTTTGGTAGTATACCTCCCATTAGTTGAGTGAAGATATGATTCCCTCAAGGGTTAACTACTTCAAGCCCTGCGTGCCACTGCTACAGATATGGGCGACAACGAGCGCGAATAGTACAACGACAGCAACGGCAACAACAACAGCAGCAGCAGCAACAACAGCAGCAACAACACCGTTACCGTGGTTAAGTACCACGCCAAGTGAGCCAAATTCTTTAGTCCGAACAGTGCCCGAACCCTTGACTGTGGAAGAACGAGACTTACCAATAAGTTAGAAAATGTCGTCTTGGCTTAGGGCTCAGAGGGTATCACAGGAGTTTAATTTTAGCGGTCGGGTAGTACTTGTGCCCGGCGGTGGTAGGGGCTGGGGCTTACGGAGGGTTTAGTAAATACCGGAGCTACCGGTAAGTTACTATGCCTTTCCCTCCCCTATTGCACATAGGTTAAGCGCGACCCGCATAGCTAAGGGCAAACGCAGTTTAGGCCCTAGACAGAATTGGCTGCCCGGCTCCGAATTTGGCAAAATCCACGATCGTGCGGTAACCGAGTCGGGTACATCTCTAAGTTACACTACTGACGGGTTGACGTCACGGACGGAGTAGGACTAGGAAAGATTATGACCGGAATCAGAGCACGGAGGATTAGACGGGTTCATTGCGGCGGCGGAAATAAACAAGGGAACCCGATGGAGTACACAGCTACGGATTTCAGTCGGATAATGCAGGTTAATGTCACGGGAGCGTTTAGTACCGCTCGGATGGCTAGAGAAATGGTTGAGCACGGGGATGGGTGATCAATTGTGTTGATGTTCCTGTGAGCGTTACTATTGCTGGCAAGGTGAGCCCTGAGCTCCTCCTTCCCCACTTCTTCAATATCATTCACTGCTAACTGTAGATTAAGGCTTAATATGTGCTGCTTTCAATTCCTTCAACGCCGCCGTAGCCCAGTCAGCGAGGAACTTGTGTTAGAATAGGGTTTGCACAACATCCGCCCCAACCCCACCTCGCCGGGATACATTGCTACTCCGATGACCCCGCATGACTCGAAGCTTCCCTGGAGGGAGAATGATTCCTTACTAGTGGAATATGCTCGGAGAGCTGAGTCAGCCGGAGGAATACCGAGGTATCGGAGTATTCCCTGCCAGCAACGCTGGCTCGTTCACGACAGGAAGCGATTTACTGATTGACGAAGGGCGTCATGCATAGTAGTTTTTCAACAATTGAACCAGTGTATATTTGGCCTACTTGTACATTATGTTTAGTGGATAGGCAGTTTCTGGCGGGGAGCGCTGGGCTGACAACCGTGGAAGGAGTACAATACTGTAAACTTTCTTTGGAGTGGAGGCGGGGTTGCACCATCCGTATATTACCGTATTAGTCTGTCTGTCTCTGTTCGTTTTTTTTTAGCATAAAATATTACAATCATACTCGAGTACCACGGCAGGGTTGATAAATTACGATAATCCTGCCTAAGCTCAATTCAACCAATACCACTTCGCCGATTAAGAAAATAGCTTCTGCATAACGTAAACCTTATTCCAAAGCTATGTTTACTTTATAAAATCAGAAGAAAACCCCCTCCCCTAAGAACCGGCCCGAGCTCTCGCGAGCGGCCACCCGCAAGTGCATATTCCAACAGTACCGAACCGCACAGAGCTCAAATCAAACACCCCGCAGCTATTACAGCATTGCGAACCAATCCAACGGCGTCAAACACTAAGAACCACCCAACTTACCTCTCACCGTTCAACAGGGGTAGGAGGAAAAAAACAAGAACCGAATTCCAAACCGACCTGCGGTGAGCTGTTACAATACCATGCTCCGGGTAGGTGCGGATCATGCGGCAGGTTCCAGCGAATGAGGATTCCCCATCCTTGTGTTCCATAGAACCGTAACTCCCTGGTCTTCTCCCAACCCCCCCCCCCCACCCCTAAGAAAAAAACAAGCTTTGTGTCTCGTAGGGTGCATTCTAATTGAGTATTGACAGATTGGGTATTGACATGGCGATTGACAACAACCGCCTGATTTCTGCAGAGAGTTGTAATGTCGGATGGTTGGATGGGCGTTCACAGGGCGTCACTCGCGGCGCTGGCCACTGTCAGCCCTGGAGGCTTGAGAGTGGTAAGTGCATGTTGGGATTTAGCAAGGCAAGGGAGGGAATGGGGGATTCCTCAGTCTGGATCTTGCCGATTGGGGTAAAGGCGTGGTTTGTGCCGTGATCGGGATGGGTCCTGGGAACTGTTGACCAGTGGATGATTTGCTGGGCCGGCTGTAGTGTACTTTTGCTTTGTCTTTCCTAAGAAAGCCGGCCTCTCCATCGCCAACCAGCAAGTAGATATCCACCGCAACTAATATTATGAGCCTTGCATATGCTGCGATAGCTAATAAAATCAATGTCCCAGAATCTCGCTAACTCATACTCAGTCTAGCTGCACCTACACAGTGAGCGGTCAGCCCATTTCCGAAATGACCCTACTGGAGAGACTTGGGTGGATTTTGTGGTCATGTAACTTGAGATAATCTCACTGGGGTTCAATCCTTTCTTTTTTTCTTTTTCTCCCCTTCTGTAACTATCCGATCTAGCGGTGCTTTTATATATATATATATACTCGGATTCTAGGGTTGGCCCGTCAGCATTCCCATTGAATGGTATTAGAGCTACAAGTACCCGGGAATACGTTTTTGTACAAGACAGGGATTATTTAGCAGGTTAACCTAAATTAACTGTGCAAAAACATACCCTAGGCACTTGTAAGGTACTTGTAAAGGAAGCGGATAGTTGTCAGAGCCGATGGATAAAGATAGACATAAGCATTGCCAGAAGCGGAAATGTATTGTTGTTGGCAATTGAAGTTTACAGAATGTCTTTAGCGATTGCACTTGTTCTGGAGTTAGAATGATTCATGGACGCAGCTCTATGGTCATGTCTTTCCTGTATCATTATTATCGTTATCATTATTATTTTCATTATTATTATTATCATCATCATTATTATTATTACGGGAATGTGCAGATAAATGGGGTCATACATGGAGAGAAATCGGTGGATGTGGGAAGCGATAGAACAATCAAGATTATTTCCTTATATCTCATATACTCATGTTTTTACGGGCCAGTTTGTGGAGTGACGGGTGAACGAAGTTTCTGATCACAGCTTTCCTACACATCAGCCCTATTCTAGCCCGAGCTCGCCATCGCTCCCTGCGCTATTTATTAGTTGTCCTCCGACAAATGGCGGTTCCTGATATGCAAATAAGCCTATTTATTGATCGCAAAAGAGAAGAAATTCCATCAACGCTTTGCGATTTGTTATCTGCTAGAAGTGGTTATCTCCGGCAGTTTGACCAATACGACTGCCCACGGATTAAATCCTCCATCCGAGTATATAATATAAGACGGGGCTTTCGGGATTCACCATGCAGTCACCAGCCGTAGTTCATCGCACCAATCATCCTCACTGCAAGCACGATACAAGTGTGCTCCCGTAGGATTTGCTGGCTTCTCACCTATGCACAACGCTAGGTGCGTTTCTACCCGCTCACCAATCCCTTCCCTTTCATACAAAAACAAACAGAGGCTTCCAAAGTCACGTCCCATCACTCGCCGGATAGGTCCGCCTTCAGTGTGAAGGGCGGACACGGCACACCAAATTCAATAACTCTCGTCCTGAAAACCATAAATCCCATAGGCTTGGGGTAGGAGATCGTTGGGAAAAAGAAAAAGAAAAAAAATAGAACAGAAGCGAAACGGAAACTCATAGAAAGATATACCTTATCTAGATTACCGGGTAGGGAAGGCCATAGATGAAAATTCAATTCCTATGCAACAGCATCGGTGAAAAAAGAAACTTTCCTTATGTACTCGTACAAGTACCGTGAAATCTCGCTTTTAACGACCTGACCTAGACTAGGGCAATTTGCAAGCGGCCAAGTTTTTAGAACCGATGGTAGGCAAACATCTCGTCTCTTACAAAATTCTCAAAACCTTAGTTTTCTTAGCAACCGGGGGTCTCGAAAAGCTCTAGTACAGGCTAGTTCATTAAAAGCGAGATTTTATTATACAGTATTGCATCCTAAAAACTCATAAATTATCTCGTAAAGCCAGCTCCCCTGTGCCTCTAGTGCCTATCCAACCCCGAACCTACATGAAAAATCAGAACATTACTAGTATGTGAACACCGTCACGTTGTAGCCTTGCAGCCTGGAAGCACACGGGAGTTTTTCTGTTATGGCAATGTGTTAGAAGACATTGGCTTCTCATTAGTTTGCTATCCACATGCCTGTCTTGTTCTATTGGCTGCTATCCACAATAGGTAGTTACTCCACATGCCTTTGATGTCTTGACTCTGCCTCACATATCCGCTGCGTAAAGGTTATCGGATTTCGTAGTAGTGCTATTCCATTGGCTCATTTGAATTGGATGGAGGACTCCTTTAGGCCTTTGGAATTCTGGCAGGATCATAGGATTCCGGCAGGTAGCCAGCCGCTCACCAGTAATCATAGTAGTTGTGAGTTTCCCGACTCGGAGTCTCCCGGCGAGACCTACAATGCTATCTTCTATAACTTGCACACCGAATATCACCATCTAGACTATGCGCCATACAGGACTTCCTGCGTGAGCTTCCTGGAGTTCGCCGCGAGGGCCCCCTATAACGAACGCCTGATCACCTCCACCAGTGTTTGGAGTCCTGAGGGGTTGTCTGGAAAAGCTAAGATTAGAGTTATATATATTTGTACGCAATTTATTAGCCATTAGAAGTGGAACAGGAAGATAAAGTGATAGCCTGATATTGGGAAGTGATGGGGGATTCCGCTCCATCCCTCTCTCCCCCATCTTTCTCCTAAAGGCTCGCTTTTGATATATGCTAGCTTACAGCTGAAATATTTAAAAGCAAGCTACCAAAAAAAAGAACTAATCGAAGATCCAACGCCCACCTGCCACGCCCTGGAGTCTTCCTACACCCCCAAAACCATTGGTGCGTCAAACCGGACAATACCGTCCCTCTAGTATCTCGTAAGATTCGAGCAGATCTCCATGCAGGTAAACCAAGTGGAAATCCACCCCCCTCCCCCCCCTGCCAAACACTTGCCTGCAGGACTTTTCCCAGTCGAACAGCACCTTCCTATACGCTTACCCCCCCTCCTGATCGCAGGGGCAAGTTCCTCACGGCAAGGGAAAGGGTATCGGCGAACTCGATGCTAATTGAGTAAGGGCGAGCGCAGGCTCCCGCAGACTCGAACCACGTGGGGATTAGGGTATGCAGTCATTCCCAAGAGTGGGAACCTAGACAAGATCTCGAGCAATTTTGAGGATAACGGGATAACAGGAGCAAGAATTTGGCATGATAAGTTGAGTGGTCAATGGTAGGGCCACGAGGGTTATTACCATGATGGACACATTCGGGTATAGTGTTTAGGCGAATGGGGGGGGGAGTAAGTTGTCTTGATTTATTTCTTTTCTTTTTACCTTTTTTCCTCTCGATTCCAATGTTTTTTTCATGTCAGATAGGAAGACCACTACCAGATTAGATTACTAACTCGATTCTCGTGCTCTCCTATGGAGATGCGGTAAAAGTGACCCTCACCCATTGGGCCAGGCAACTGCATACATCGATCCTCGAGTGCACTCAGTCTGTGACCTGCTGGTAGAGGCACTATAATCACTCGTTATCACTCGTGGACCCTTTCAGGCTTTGATCGGACGGCGACATCCCGCCCGTACACTCCGGTATACCGTAAAATCTCGTATAATCCACTATCTCCGTAGCAGGGGTTAATCTCCGTGCTCAAAGACAAAGGCCCTAAGAAGGATTACTGTTTTCCTTACACGCTAAAGCTTGAGCGTGCCGATTGGGCTGGATCTCATTAACTGCTATTCGCAATTCGGGTAACCTGTCAAACCAAACCTATCGTGGGTGGACCGGACATTAACCCCTGCCACGGAAATAGTGGATTATACGAGATTTTACGCTACTGAAAAACCAAAGGTCGGGTCCCTGCCTATTTCATGCAAAAGGGTTACTTTTCACCACAAAAGTAGCACCTTACTTCCAGAGTACCCCAAGACGTAGGGGTTGAACTTGTTTTACTCTCAAAGAAGTATGAGAGAGTAAAAGCAAAGTACACTCAGGTGGATCAAAGTATAGCTTGTAAGCGAAATATAGAGTAGAGAGTTCAAGCTAACTAAAGCGCGAAAGAAATAAAATAACAGAACACAATTCTCGAAATCCAAGTCGTAGTGATCTGATGATGTTGAACGTCCCACCAATCGCAGATGATGTTTCCAAGATGTTTCCCACAGCCTCTTATATACCTTTGAGGTGTGTGGAAAAACGCAGTCCTGTGAGAACTCTTCCTCCACGATACTTTACACAACAGTCACACTCTCGCCAACCCTGACTACTTTCAGGAACTCTAACTAAAAACAACAGTTTACTAAGAATAAAAATCATCGCGCAATTTTTCCCTTCACAGTACGACTTTACACATACGCCCAAGTGACCCCCGAAGACATCCTAGTTTCCGGTATTATATGGCGCGAAACTTCAAAAGGATACGGCTCATGGGTTGGGCAGATATCACATGGCATCAGAACCCATGCGAGAGACAAAGCTAACAACGCATTGCCTGGGGTTCTAGGACAATAAGACACTTCATTCACAAACTAATGTAAATCGCGAGTGATATCAACACAGAAGCCATCTTTGAATTGATAATACAAATCTCAATGAATTGACCTCACACCTCCCAATTACTCCCGGTTTCAAAGAACTGCACCATTGTATTAATTCCCGCCGACAGCATGCCATTCAGATCCCGAAATTTTTTCCCAACCATCAACCATTTTCACGCCTAGGTCGACAAAAAGGAGATGGGTATAGATATTAAATCCGATACAGCAAGAATGAATAAAACACACAGATCCACCGTCCGATCGTGCTCCCCTATTGTTCCAAACTAGCATGATCGAGAGGCAGATTGATTAAACATCATTCGCCCTCAGCAGGCAACTCCTCCTCGTATGCTTCTCCTTCATCATCAGAGATTCCGGCATCTTGGTATTGCTGATACTCAGCGACAAGATCGTTCATGTTGGACTCGGCCTCAGCTGCAATGTAGTTAGCTACTATTGACAACTAATTAAGCAACTCGAATAAACTTACTAAACTCCATCTCGTCCATACCCTCTCCAGTATACCAATGCAAGAAAGCTTTCCTCCTGAACATGACAGTAAACTGGTCACCAATACGCTTGAACATCTCCTGAATGCTGGTAGAGTTTCCGATAAAGGTAGCACTCATCTTCAACCCCTTAGGTGGAATCGAGCAGAGAGCAGTCTGGACGTTGTTGGGGATCCACTCAACAAAATAACTGGAGCTCTTAGTCTGGATATTGCGCATCTGGTCCTCAACCTCCTTCATGGAAACTTTTCCACGACTAAATAATGTCAGCTTTAGTTTACCTAGTACAAGACCGGAAATCCTACAAGATAGTGGCACAAGTAAGATAGCGTCCATTACGGAAATCAGGGGCAGCCATCATATTTCTCGGGTCGAACATTTGCTGAGTAAGCTCTGGAACAGTAGCAGCACGGAAAGAGTGGGCTCCACGCGAAGTGAGAGGTGCGAATCCAACCATGAAGAAATGGAGACGGGGGAAAGGAACCATGTTGACAGCAAGTTTGCGGAGGTCAGAGTTCAATTGACCAGGGAAACGAAGACAGGTGGTGACACCCGACATAACAGCCGAAACAAGATGGTTGAGGTCTCCATAAGATGGGGCAGCAAGTTTAAGCGTTCGCATGCAGATATCGTAAAGAGCCTATAGATTTATTAGCTGTCCAGTGCCACAAGCGAAAAGCCCGAATGAATGTCAATGCGTACCTCGTTATCAATACAGAAAGTCTCATCAGAGTTTTCAACTAATTTAAAGTTAGTAGCCAAATCACCATTACCCAGAGACACTTATGAACTGACCTAGCTGATGAATCGAGAGAGTGGCGTTATACGGTTCCACAACAGTGTCGCTGACTTTAGGGCTAGGGACGACCGAAAAGGTAGACATCATCCTATCGGGAAACTCCTCTCTAATCTTGCTAATAAGCAAGGTACCCATACCGGCACCAGTACCACCACCGAGCGAGTGAGTGATCTGGAACCCCTGAAGGCAGTCGCATCCTTCAGCTTCACGGCGGACGACATCCAAGACTTGATCAACGAGTTCAGCACCCTCGGTATAATGGCCCTTGGCCCAATTGTTACCAGCACCAGATTGGCCAAAGACGAAGTTGTCCGGACGGAAGAGTTGACCAAAAGGACCTGAGCGGACAGCATCCATGGTACCAGGCTCAAGATCAACAAGCACTGCACGTGGCACATACTTGCTTCCAGAAGCCTAAATTCACGTAAGCTAAGCCCAAAACGTAGAAAGGGGTAGTAGTTATCAAGGGGGGGGAAAAAAGCAAATATATATATATATGTAATAAAAAATACCTCGTTGAAGTATACACTCATACGCTCCAATTGAATATCAGAGGTTCCTCCATAACTATGGCCATCATGTTAGAACCCAGAGCCAAGCAAAACTAAGCCAATCATGCTAGGTAAAAGGGGAGGGATAAATACACTCCAGATCCGTCAAGACCATGCTCTCCACCGATGGTTTGCCTAGTATAGTTACACTACGTTAACTCGATATCCCCAGATAACAATAAGCATTGGTCGATCGCACCAGAAAGCAGTTCCAATTTGGTTACCCTGTACAAATGTTAGCTTAACATATCACGAGAAAACAAACAATCAGAGGGAATCTTACGCATTGTCCGGTTTGGAGATGAATCTGTAGTGAAGAAAGAGAGCCGTCAGCAAAGGAGAACTCTAGGGTGGGGCTATAGAGGAAGGCCTGGGATATAGCATATCCAAGCAGTTTCGTCAGGGAAGGGAATAAATACAATTTCACGCATTTTGATTGAAGATGAAGAGGGTTTAGGGGCGCGAAAAAATGCAAGCTATAGAGAAGCTTAATGTTAGGACTTGAGAGGGAGATGGTAAGGCGGGGGAGCAGAGGACGATAAAAGGGATGGAGGATGATAGATGAATTGTGGCAGGAGAGTGGGTTGTGAGGAAAGGGGAGGACGATGATGCGATGAAGGAAGGTTGCTACTGTAGTCAAGGGAGGCGAGAAAAAAAAACAGCAGACCTGTGCCCTACAACAGGAAAAGCACTATACGAAACTAGCCAAGGAGAACGAGAGAGGACATGAACCAGCCCCACCCGCATCCACCTCGCTGGCAGCACAACCCCAAATTCCCTCGCCAAAACGAACAAGAACTAACTAACCAGGATGCTCCTTCCTCCCTTGGTTCAGATTTTTGTTGTGAAAACAGCGGCCTATGCTTTTGGGAACATCCACAACAACAGAGCTTTGTCCATATTATCTTATCGATTGTTTACCAATATGATACCAGTGATATGATTGCTGGGCCAAGAAATTTATTACTATTTTCCCCCATCGCCCGCCCTACCATACCAGATCAGCAACAGCGCAAGGGGAAAAAAAATAAAGAAAAGGAGACCCCCGGGATGTCAAGCAAAGAGCCGCATCGCTTGCAAGGCCAACCCTCAAACACCCCTGCTCAACCCTCCCCGAATCTCAGTGCTTTTATCAGACCTACGAGAGCCCTCGATTTCAGATGTCCATCATATAATTTCTTTTTCTCACCGCAAGGGACTCTCGACAAAAAAAAAAAACCCCCCCCCAGCAAAGAACAAGAAAAAGTTCGCCGGTCTGCTGCAGCCGCTTCACGCGCCCCCCGCATGCTGATACAGACCGGTACGATACCGCTATTACAGCCCTCATAAATAGAAAAGGAATCCAACGGATGCAGGCACAGGCAAAAGCTTTTTACTATACCGATTATGGCGAAACTTCCGGCGGAAGAGTCCAATTTGCCAAAAACCATGAACGATCTTCTACTCGAGTACTTGGGTATAGTGTGGAGTACCGTACGAGGCTGACATCGAGAAATATGAGCAGTGTAAGGCCTTTCCGCTCAATGCAGATATATATACGACCTCCCAATTACAGATCCTGTGAGGCAAGTATTGAATTTTCATTCATAGGGGAGACAACACACTAGATCTCACTTCCCGCCCCTCCGAACTCTTTATCTTGGCTGGCCAAAGAATTTCCAGAGAGCTGCGGTTGCTACATTGGCTTGGCGCTTCTTTACTCCAACTTTACAATGGCATGCCAATGCAGCAAATGAAATTATTATTATTTTGATAATCTGTGGGTATTTGAGGGAGTTTTGGACTGTTATTGATTCCCCAAATTTCTATCGTTCCAGAATCTGTTGAACGAAAAGCGCGAAGTAGCATGGTTTGCGTTATAGCGTGCAATGCTGCTCTCCATTTTTGACGTTAATACAAGTACTGTAAAATTGCCTAAAAAGGACCAGATTAATCTAATCAGATTCCCTTCCTCTTTCTGCTTGACCTCCGACCCGTTAATAGCAGAGCATCCCTGGCAGGCCGGGTGGAAACATCGAAGATAGACAGGACTGTCCGTAGATTGGTTTAATTTTAGTATTGCTGAGGCAGTCCTCAATCTTTTCTTTGCTAGTCACTACTCTGAGATTGCGTGATGTCACGGGAGTCTCAAAGCCTCGATCGAGCCTGGCCAGTGGATGATAAATATCACCAGGCCGATTCTTGATTGCGTGCTCTAGAATCTCCATGAAGTGATATAATGGAATGTGGGTTTGAATGGTTATATTTTATCTTTATAGCCCCGTCTCCTCCCGTAGATGGAAGAGATAGAAGATTAACTTGACCTTTAGTTCATATTCCCATCCCTAGGCACATTTCCACTGCTGCCGGGTCTGACGTTTCAGACATAACCAACAGGTATCAGCGAAAGCTTCTTCCGATGCTCTCACATTCCTAGGATGTTTGTGGGCTTTAGTCTTCGGTACCTTGGATCCTCACAGAGAGTTGAAGGCCAGCCTCGAGACCCCTCCCCGCGTAGGGGATTGAGCTAGTAACCCCCGAGGATCGTGGGAGTGTCCTTGGGGATGGCTGCGACGGTAGCGTGCCTGGGCGATTTTAAGGAGCAAATATACCATGATTATTTGCCACATATTCGCTGGGTGGCTGAGAGTCAAAGTGCTTAGACCTTACTCTCACATTAGCAGTTTCCTTATCTTCACCTTGCCACTCCAACTTCCTACACTCTCCACCATCAGGCTGGTAACCCTCGAGGTCCCGTGGGGCCCTATTGTGGTCAAGGATTTAGCTCGAGGGTCCTCGCCTTGTGCTTGACTAAAGCCGGCTTGGGCCAAAAGCTGGCTACAATGAAATAAAACAGACGGCCTCCTCCTCCCTTCTACACTAGCCTCTCCTGCCTGCCAACAATGAAGCAACTCTTGCAAGCAGGTGCACCGCATACCCCCGAGTGATACTACATGACATCTCTCTTGATCCAACTCGATCTACAAACCGTAAGGCTATTCTTTTTGATCCTCAATCTTTAACTATCATAATATCGTTTTCTTGATGCTGAACCCCGTCTCTTCTCTACAGAAAGCACCAACACATTTGGCCGACCTACCTATATAAAGGAGCTTCCCTCTGCCCTTCTCTACTTCACCAACATCTCCCTCCGCAATCACATACACAAACACAACTCTATATGTCTTGGACTTTTCATCCTTTCCTCGATTTCTTATTAGTGCTATGCACACAAAAGTTTAGACCCTCAAGCTAGCCTTAGATTCATGCTCCAGCATCCGTTTGTGCTCCACTCTTCGTTAGACAGGTGGAGGACACGATGCCACAAATTGAGAGGGATAGGCTCTCAATGGGCAAGCTGGAATTTGGGCGTGGGATCACCGCATGATTATCAAGTGCAAAGGCTCTCAAAGAGGTAATCGACGACATAGTGGAAGCGGCGAGTGCTTCTCCTAAACGCTAGTAAGCACTAGGAGCATTACAAATTCCCACTGCTAGGGGAGGAGGGGCGTACAGACTGGGCCGTATCCTAGCCTTAGCCAACAATTCACTCACAGCTGTCACGCCAGAGAAAGTTAGGCAGGAATGCAGGGCTTGAGGGCGCCATTTGGTTCCGGAAGGATAGGTATCTCTCGGGGCTACCAAAGGTATATCGCTCTTCCGGTCTCCTATTGACATTCTTGTCCGGCGGTTCCCTAGCTATCAGGTTGGCTTTCTTTTAAGAGTGGGGTTTAGAAAATGGCTCTATAAATTCATTTTAGGATCTCGCTCTAGCCAGGAGGGTTGAGGTCATGTAAGTCACTCACTTGCTTCCTCGTTTTCCCCCGCCCTATCCCGAAGCTATATCTATAGTCACGTTAGCGATTGCTAGGGGCTTTGTTAAACACCAACGGATAAGGACCTAGTTGGATGCAACGGTTCCGTTCCGTTCCCCCATACAAATCGTCCTTTTCCTTCCGTTTCAAAACGGAGGGAAGGCCATTTTCACAGCAGAAACAGTTACCCAACGGAACGGCCCCATTTTTTCCAAACAGGCCCTGAGTCTTTTGGTACTTCCCCCAAGTTCAACCCCACTCGAGTTGCGTAGTAATAGTAGAAAGGTCGCATATATTAACTTGAGCCTTTGACAGAATCGTAGACAACGGACTAGAGCCCCTCGCGCGTTCAAACGATTGCAGCCCCGCACCACACTATTCAATCTACTTCGAAATATGCTCAGATTAACTTAATCTACTTCATCAAGTCATTAAGTTTCTCCCTTCTACCCATTTCCCTCCCTTCCACCCGACAACAAAGAGACATCCTAGCAAGCGGGGAAACCGAGGTTGCAGGAAGGAAGCAAGGAACGGCGAGAACAAAAAAAACGGAACTAATAAATAACTCTAAGTCGTATCCATTTGCCTCGAGGTGTTGAGGGGACTACTATGCTATTATATTATACGTACCGTTCGATAGGAGAAAAGAGTGAGCTGTCAGGCTTACCTAAAAAGGGGACCCCTTGCCATGTACGCACAAGTTGCCGTTGCGCTTTCTTTCATGTGGCCCGGGCTCCCGCCAACAACCCCGGTGACTCCGGTCCGGCGGGCCGAACGCAAAGGAAGAAAAGATACAAGAAAAGTCCTTGTAACAGGCCTACAGTACGGAACGGTACAGGAGCAAAAGCCGACCTTTGAAAGAAATCTCGGGGGAGCTTTCCTACCATGTATGAATGTGTCCATATACTCAGATACCACACTCCACCGCACCATACGCGCCATCTGGGGAAGTAGCAAGGGGGTGGAGGAAGGCCCTGACAAGCGAGAATAGGGGCGCGGGGAAAAAAGTTGGGGTTTTATTTTGTGACAGTTTGACGTTCCCTTGTAGATATGTGGATATCTGCCCGCCAGCTCCGAGCGGCGCGGTTTGACAGTCGTATGCAACTAGCTCACTCACTCACGGACACAGCACTCCGACCCTCCAGCAGTTCATCCCGCATCATGCAACTACGTTTTTTTTCTTTTTTCTTTCTTTGTCCTCTTCATTTTCGGGAGAGGTCACCGAGGATCACTCGATTCGGCTATTGCTCGGCATAGCACATACATTTAGCCCATATAAGCTCATAAAACCGAAAGTCCGGAACCTTGTAACCAAATATCCCACTGGGTCGCTTGGGCGGAGAGGCGGAGGAGGGGGGAGCAAGGGGAAACTTGAAGGCTCGGTCATACATCTTCCTTTTCTTTTTCCCTTTTTTATTCACTCCGCTCCTCTTCTCTGTTAAAATACTCTCCTCGCACAAAAGTTTAGCATTTATAAGGCCGAGGCCTTAAACAAGAAATGGATACTATAGATTAGATATCAGACTAGGGTAGATAAGACACTGCTTGGCTTCATGTTTCTATCTCTTCCTATTCGGATAGCGATACCTACATAGACTACTCGTACCGGTATAGTATCGCCCACCCACCCCCACACACACTCTCTGGTTTGAGTCGTGGGACGTCTCTTTTTTTTTCTTCCTTTTTTCCTTTTTCCCCTTTCGTTTTATGAACCCTCCAGGGTGACCGATACCGGTGGTTTATGCGCAGTCCTATCAGCCTGATAAAAAAATAATAATAAAAGGAAATAATAATAATAAAACGAATGGGGCCCCGGTTTTTCCGAGACCGGATTAACGCCGAGTTTGCTCCTCCTCTTATGCCATACAAGCACTTGTGCGAGGTCCGAGTTCGGTTACATCTTGTCAGGCGAGCGAGAGAATGAGTGAACCCGCACGCCAAGTAGACGGTCTAACCAAGTTGACGGCACGAGTACAGTACGGCACATACAGTGAGCAAGGTACAGCTCCACTGGGGTTGGCCATGTTGGTGGTGGTGGTGGTGCTGATGATGATGAGAGAAACATGATGATGATGCGGGCACTAGTACCGTGGAAGAGACACTAAGGTCTCTGGGTTTAGATCGAGCGGTGAGAAAGTGGGTGCCTGTGGATTTCGGTAGACCGATTTATAATGGTGCAGTCTGGTACCACAATCAACTGGAACAGATAGAGGTACTTGTACTCGAGTAGATGGAGGATGAGGTGAAATGGGCGATTGTGATTGGTCGGGTATAGTATTTGTCGGTCATCATTTATTGGGCCAATGACAGGTGAGTTTTTTGACCATTGGGATTTTCGGGGGGGGTGAAGGGCACTTAGCGCCCTGTCTTACCGTGCTGGACAGTACCTATAAAGTTAGGTCTAGTAAGATGGTAACTGTACTTTGGTGTACCTTGAATTACTTTCTTTGATCAAGAGCTCACTCGTGACTTACCCCAGTGCAATGCCAGTGGCGGGTTTAGACTTTAATGGAAACGGAGCTTACAGTAGGAAGCCGTATTATCTACTCAGTAAGCTTAAGCGAACGTCATGACTTTTCGCGAGCCTATAGTAGTGCAAATTTAATATCGTAGATCATCCACCACTATTCCTACTAAGCGCCAGACGCCGATAACATCGACCAGCTTACTCACCACCTATCGATAGATCCCTCACGGCGACCACTCTGGAACAACATAGAAGGCGTCAGTCGCGCCTAGGTATTTTACCAACCTAGATTAAGTTAAAAACCCATCAAGCACTTCGTGCAACCACCACCCCCCCGATGAGGGGTACACAAACCGCGCACATCACTTTTCCAAGCCCCGGAAGATCCTTCCTGTCCCCCTCTTCCGATCCAGAATCTCGCTTATCGAGCATCCACCTAATGCGGAAATCTCCCGGGAGAATTACCCACCCCGCATAACCCAATCGGGCTATTGCTGCTGGGATGCGCAGCTGAAAGTGGTCGCCGAGGTTATTCAGACAACCCGGTGGAAGGGGGGGGGGGGTGGGGAGGGAGAAGGAAGGAAGTGTGTGCCTCTACGATACTTTATGTGTGATAAGGATTGGAAATACGGGGATAGGATGATTAGGGAGGGTTTTACCAAATTGATGGGATATTATAGATGAAATGGGGTTGGGATAAGTTAAGGATCAGGATGGATGGATGGGGGGGGATGGGGATGGGGATGTGATGCTCAATGTTTCGGTTTGAGCTTTCAGCTGAGGGATGTTATGGATGGATGGAGTGGGTAGATGCAGAAGATGTAAAAAAAGTTCGCTATTTCCGTTTCTGTTTCTGGTTAGTAAACGTTTTTCGTTCTTAGTCCGGCATGCTGCGGTGTATGATACTGTACAGTAGTGGTAGTACTTATGGTGGTGGTGCGGGAAGTGGTAGACTTGGGGAGGGAGGGAGTGAGGAAGGAAAGGAATCTTCTTTCAGAACGTTCAGTACCTGCGTTTCCGGGTATATCTCCCCTCTGTTAAACCCCCATTTGGGTTTTTGGGTATGTAACAACAATATACGGTATGGATACACTGACATGTTCCATCCAAATTCCCAAAAGGTCATCACAGGAACTGACAAAAAGTGTAATTCCTCGGTCAGGCCGTCAGTCACTCGCCTCACTGCCATGCTTTGCTTGTCAAAAAATTACACCCTCCCCCCCTCCTTCCATAGTTTGTATCTCCCAAGAAAAACCTACCTTCCCCCCCCCCCCTCCTCCTCCTCCATACCCCTCATCGCCATCAATTATTTCCCCCCATCTATTCAACACCCCGTAATTCCCCTCTACCCGACCTAACCTCCACGATGACGATGATACACGACGCCAAGCTAACCCTCGCCTCCTTTGATTATTATATCAACAAATCCCGAACCCGTCAGTCAGTCAGTCAGTCAGTGAACATCATAGGAGCAAGTGAGTGAGTCGGTCAACCATTCTATCCGTCCGTCGGAAAGATCCAAGACAACACACGACACGAGGGCGAACTCCCTCCCTCCCCTCTCTTCCTTGATTCGGCCTTTTCCTTTTCTTTTTCTTTCTGACCGTAATCGTCATGATAGCATGGGCCAGGTCTTACCATCATACCACTGACCTACAGACCATCTATGATACCTCACACACACACACCAATAGCACTTAGTCCAAACTAACCTACTTGCCTGCCTACCCACCTACCGCCTGCCTGCCTGCCTACCTGCCTGCCCGCCTGTCCGTCTGTCTCCATCTCATAGCACACGAATCAAGAAGAAAAAGAAAAGAAAGGCAGGCGAGCAAAGGTTGTAGGAAGGAAGGAAGGAGCATACTGTATGCGCCGTGCAGTGAGTGGTGCTGGTAGTCTTCACGGTACGGTACGACGAGGTGCAGATAGTAATAGTGAAATTTTCACCCTCCTTTCTTAGCTTCTGATTACTGCTACTGTTACAAATACCACCACTACTACTATTACTACTACTGATACATATGGTCCGGTGATGAGAGAGTGTGCGTACGTATAGTAGCGTACAGTGCCCAAGCTGAATTAAGCTTCCTTGGTCTTTTTTTTTTTCTCCCCATGCCTAGCTACCTGCCTACCTACTTTATGCTTACTTACTTCCTTGCCCGCCTACCTGGGTTGATTGCCACCCAGCTAAGTTAGCTAGGAGTAGCGGGAGAGTGAGTGGGAGAATGAGTGGGAGAGTGAGTGATGGTGGGGCCGGGGTGGATGGTAATAGTGATAGTATAATAATATTCTAGGCAAGTAGGAAAGAAGGAGAAACAGGAGGAATAGCACCACTACCGGAAAAGAAAGAGAGAAAAAAAAATTAAGATGTGGTCTGGAATGAACTAAGCCAACCAAGCCAGACCACTGTTTCATCTCGGTGTATATCTGTTCAGCACTCGATCAACGCCGAGCACAATTCCCCAAGGTCCATTTTCCCCGGCTCCGATTCAGCGTGCCTGGAACGGCGAGGATGACCCCGGTCAGGTAGAAATGGAAGGAGGAGGGAAGGAGGGAAGAAGAGCAAGAATCTAGGCTAGATCGAACTAGGGTAGAGGTAGAGTAGATTGAATGAGAGGTTGATTGGAGGAAGAGGAGGAAGGAAAGGGTGTGGGTGTGTGGGTCTGTGTGGGTCTGTGTGGGGAAGGAGGGAGGAGGAAGATGAATGGATCACGAGTGAGTTTCCCGTCAGAAGAGAGAGAAAAAGAACTCAGTAGTGTAGTAGTAGTAGTAGTAGTAGTAGTAGCAGTGGTAGTCGGAGGATGAGGTCCGGAATGAAATAATACGGTACGGACACCTTCGGATTCCCGCTCATATTCGGAGATGGTGCCAGTGGTAATGGTGTGGGTTGGAAAATACCTCATCATAGGATCCTACTCGTGCAGACCCGGATGCTGGATTGTCTGGTATGTTTCTACAAAAGATGTGTTACGGGCAGAGTCTGGGGAAGCTCAACGAGTCAACGTTATAAATACCTTCTCTATCGTCTCCCATGCTATCTCAATATCAGATAGTTTCCCCTCATGTTTCGAAGATATCAAGAGGCCATACAAAGATCCCCGCTGTCCGTTTTCTTCTCCTTATTGTCTAGGGTATAATCCCTTAGATATCTCCGCCCCGCTTTGCTACCTTACTCGTCAGAATTCTTCAGATATATTCATCCTACCCTACACACTACCTTGTACGATTCCTAGAGCATTTCACTCCCTCTCCCCTACCACCACCACCACCCTCCAAAATGTCACCCCCTAAAACGTCACCTTCCTTCAGATCCCGCACCTTCAAGCGCAAGGCAGTGCCCAAGTTAGAGCCAGGTTATAACCCAAACATTGAAAAACTCCGAATCAAGGAATACCCTCAGTTGAAAGGTGAAGAATTTTCACATGCCATACCCACCTCTGCCCCACCTCTCCCCCTCAGCCCCTCCCCTCAGCCATATATCACCTATACTAATACCATTCCCACATGCAGACCAAACCTACCTCGATCACAGCGGCACAACCCTCTACGCCGAATCCCTCCTAACCGTCATCTCAGCAGACCTCCGCGAGAACCTGTACGGAAACCCCCATTCAGAGAACCCTAGCTCGAAGCTCTCGGCGAGCAAAGTGACAGCCGTAAGGCTGCAAGTGCTAGCGCTCTTCAAGGCTGACCCGGCCAAGTATGACGTGATCTTCTGCGCCAACACTACCGCAGGGGTGAAGCTAGTGGCGGACGCATTCGCCGGGCATGAGCAGGAGGAGGGTGAGAAGGGGAAGGGGAGCTTCAAGTACAAGTTTCATAAGGACTGCCATACGAGCTTGATTGGACCACGGGGGATGGCAGGGTCCGCAGAGTGCTTTTGGGGAGACGAGGAGGTTGAGGCTTGGCTGGACTCTCCGGAGGAAGATGAGGAAGGAGAGGAAGGAAGGCTGGGTCTATTCGCTTGGCCAGGCCAGTCAAACTTCTCCGGCCGCCGCCTGCCCATCCACGCCTGGTCATCCAAGCTCCGCGAGACGCGGGGAGGGCGGTTCTACTCGCTCTTCGATGCCGCGGCGCTAGTAATGACCTCTCCACTGGACCTCTCCGATGCAGATGCCTCGCCGGACTTTATCGTGTGCAGCTTCTACAAGCTGTTCGGCTATCCCGACCTCGGCGCGCTCATCGTGCGGCGGGAATCAGCAGGCGTGCTACAGCACAGACGCTATTTTGGCGGCGGCACCGTCGGGCAATTAATGGCGTCGATAGACCACGTGAAGCTGTGGTACCACAAGGACCCGCATGAGCATCTCGAGGACGGCACATGCGCCTTCCACAGCATCATTGCGCTCGGGCACGCCATCGACACACATAAAAGGCTTTACGAATCGTTCGAGAAGATATCTGCGCACACCGCTTCCCTCGCGGCAGTGCTAGCCAGTATGATGGGAGAACTTACGCATCGCAGCACAGGCCAGAAGCTGGTGGAGATATACACCGAGGGGAAGTACGGCGATCCGAAGCAGCAGGGGCCCGTCGTCACGTTCAATCTCCGTGACTCTCGTGGCGAGCCGATTAGTTACCTGGCGGTCGAGGCGGCCGCCAGCGCAAGGAATATACACGTGCGCTCCGGTGGACACTGCAATCCCGGTGGCGTGCAGCACTATTGCCGCCTCGGCAAGGAGAAAATGATGACCATCTTCAACGCCGGGAAGATGTGCGGCGATGAGCAGGACGTGATTGACGGGAAGCACATTGGGGCCCTGAGGGCCTCGCTCGGCGCCATGTCCACACTCGAGGATGTCGTTACCTTCGTCGACTTTTTGCGCGAGGAGTACGTTAGCAAGCCGCTTTCGCTCGAAGAGAAGCGCCGCATCTTGCTGCAGGAGAGAGAGAAGGACGTCGAAGAGGTTAAGCGCGTCATGAAGAAGTATGGCACCGTGCTCTCCGGCAGCCGCACTGGGACGCTTCTGTGCTTCTGGGCGGATCCTGTCAATTTGGATGAAGCTTTGCCCATGGATGCGAGGCTAGCCTCTAACTCTTTCGCGTCTCTTAGGGATTTTTTTACTGGTGGCCGTAGTCTGGCCGGTCTCTTGAAACTTTTCACTCTAACATATTGGGCCTTCTTTTCTTTTCTTTTCGGTAGGACTAATACATACGGTTTTTTCATTTGGACTTTTTTTATTTTATGTTTTATTCTGTTTTCATTCTTTGGCGTAGGCCAAACCACAAGCCGCCCGGACACCCCCACCACTCGGACAGATGCCGATTGGCTAATTTTCTATGATGAAATGACCCGTTGATCTCTCTTCGCTTTTTGCAATTTTATCAAGTCCACCAATTCCACCACAGGAAAGTTTCTTGTTCAAGTTTAGCCGTCTGAGTGGCCCGTGGCCTCGCCTGTTTCTTTCCTTCTTTCTGTCTTGTTTTTTTTTGATCTTTTGTAGATAGTTTTCATTATTATTTTTACGCTAGGTCGTGTTTTTAAGGAATATCATTATTGTAACGTTCCCTAGTCGCTCCCCCAGTAAAAATTAAAAAAGCCAAAGCGGCCCAATGGTAGCTATGGCACCTAGGGTTTTCCCGAGTGACCCTCGGTGACCGTACGATAGTTTCCCACGCCTCACCTACCGCATCAGTGCCCCGGGGGGGGTGTTGCGGTGACATTGCCCCAAAGTATCCATATTCTTTCCTCCCTCCACCACAATCCTGTAGTCATTTTAAGAGCTTCCAGTGTGATAGGCTCTCCGCTTCGCTGGCTCTTCCCACCCTTTCTGCTGACTTGCCGAGACATACTGTACGGAGCACAAGCACAAGTACGAGTACTCGAGCAGCTGGTGTGATGGCCGTCACATTAGCTGGTTTTGGAACATTAGCAGCTACTGACATTGCCGCCTCCACGGTCCGCCAACTAAACAAACAAGGGGATTTGCATTACATGTCTTGGTTAGTTCCCCCCACTTTGACTGATCAGATTGCATCAGAGACCTGACCGTACTCACCTCAGCCACTTCCGCAACCAGATCATTCGATGCTGTGACCTGCAATACTCGGTTCTCCACCCCACGCACAGCTTCGCAGCTATGCTCCGATAATAAGTTCAACAAAACTCTCCATTGATCCCAAGACAATGCCATATACTGGCTGCACTAGATAGCTAAATATTTGCGCCTATTTGATCACCGGTATATCCCCGCTAATAAAAAAACTACAGTCCCGTGCCTTAGCTAAACTATCGTACATACCCATAGTTATCTTACTACGGCCGATTTGACCGACGGTCTGCCACTCCCAACTGTAGGAAACACTACATCCCACATTATTTCATGCCGCACACACCCACCCAAACAAGGAAATAGAAGAGACAAGCCTAATGAAAACGCCAAACCCATGCAACCGAGACCCTAATTAAGAGTAAAGTGGACTAGGGGATCCCTTGGATTCTGGTATCGGCAAGCCGGCCGAATCAGATCCACGACCGACGGCTACTCTGACACTGCGACCAAAATCAGATTTATTCCGTGCTCTGAAATTGCCGCTGCTTTGAATGCCCGGGAACGAGTTCCCAGTCATCCGTATCGTACCCAAAGTCGTCGGACTCGTCTCCCTCCTCATACTTAACGCATCCGCTCTTCTGACCGAGCCCACCCTCCTCCCCCACTGCTGATTCTCCCCTTCCATTCTCCTTCTCCCTTGCTAACTGCTTCCCCAGCTGCTTGCTGAATTCGAGAACTCCTTCGTCCACAAGGAAAGCCTTCTCCAAGTTCCTTCCGCCACCCAGAATTTGCATTCCCTCAGGGCTCTTGCAACGACTCAGTCCTACGTACGCTTGCCCGGGAGCAAACGAATGGCCAACATCAACTGCGACGTAGTCGAGGGTCATCCCCTGACTCTTGTGCACCGTTGTGGCCCATGCCAGAGCGAGAGGAATTTGGATTCTACTCAGCCCCACTGTATCTAACACCGAGCTGTAGTAGAACGGGATTTCTGTCTCCCAAGCTACAGGCAGGATGGGGATCGGGTTGGCATGGTCAGTAAAGTGCACAAATGGAATCCGCACTCTCCCATCTTTCTGCCTCAGCTCAAAGTACTTCTCTAGCATAGGGCGCCCGGAACAGCGGGCGAAACGGCCGGACGTGAAGGCACTGAAATTCATTTGCTGGAAACCGCTAATAACACCCCGGGAGCCATTGACTAGACCTTCGTTTTGCGCGATATTAAAAAGCAACATGACCTGGGCACCGTGCTTGAGTTTAATCTCCTTTTGAACCTGAAGGTTATTGAAAAAGTCTAGATAAGGTTAGCGTGTTGGTCAGGATCAGGTAGCAACGGGGAGTTACTAAATTCTTCAAGCTCTGAAGAGTTAAGTACTTTCAAGTCCTTAGTGTTTTTGTTGATGGCGCCTTCGTCAATGGCGTCAAAACTGTACTCGGCAGCCTTGAGCTTTCGGAATTCTTGCTCATTCTCATCGACCACCGTCTTCCTGTGCGTGTAGAGCCTTGTAGGTTTAACGCCACTTGCTAGTTCACGCAGAGGCCGCCGAAGGCTTAACAGGCGGGTCATTATTTCTGGAGTCACTTGGCCAACTTTCAATTTCCCAAGCATGTCTATCCAGGCTTGGTCCTTCTGTCGGAAAACCTTTTCAAGAACGATGGACTTGAATCCTATTTTGAACCAGGTTGGGGTCTGGAAACAGTACTTCATAGTTTCGTTCCAGAGGTGGCTACATGTTCTCTTCTTGCCATCGGTTCTGGAGCAGTGGGACCATCGAGCAGGATCAACTCGAAGGGCATGGATTTCGTCTAGGAATTCGATGTGCTGTCTAATGCATTCGTCACCCGGTGTTAAATAGAGGCGTTCTTCGCGAGGTGTGATAGGGCACCCTAATAATTCCAATTAGCCCCGCCTTTAAATTCGGTTAGAAAGGGATTCATATATACCGCATTTATAGCATGTCTTATCTGAATCCTTTTCGACTGGGGGAAGCTGAAAGAAATCCCCACACACAACGAGTTGGATGCCGCCAAAGGGAGCTTCCACAGGGTGCTCATTCCCACTCCTTGCATATTGGCCTATCACGCTCAACTTTTCAAAGAGATCTGGAGATAGCTGAAGTAGGCAAAACAATAATTTCCTTGTTCAGCCAATCGACCTTCTCACTTCACCTGGTAGGGTGATCGGGACGTACCATGGAAACCTCGTCAATAATCAAAACCTGTGTCTTCTTCCATGCTGCCTCCGCTGCCTTGGCGTGCTTGCCCCTTGACTTGGCCCCGGGATGCCTGATAGTGCTTTTCGCCTTGTGTATATAATAGCCCACCGACTTTTCTCCTTTCCCAACCCTGCTCCATGAGTGGATAGTTTGACCACCAATGAGTACTGAGGCAATTCCTGTTGGAGCAGTTATAGCGTAAGTTTTTGTCATGCTATCAAGATATTGCGTCAAGTATTTCAGGATTAGCGATTTGCCAGAGCCTGCCGGGCCCGTGAAAAACACATTATGTCCCTGCTTCACTAAGGAGAGAACGTGCTCTTGAGCATCGGTGAGAGCGGGTAAGGGTTCAAGGCTTTGTTTTGTGAAGGAGGAGGGGGAAGTGGTCTCGGGAGTAGAAACATAGGAGGGCGCGCCCGCCCCACTAACACTACGGGCGCTCAAACGAGCAGGCAAGGCGTCTAGGTCTGGGTAACCCACGTTCAACCTAGTATTGTGTTGAGAAAGCTGGAGACAGTTGCTACTGCGTTGCTCCCTAGTTTCCCATTCGTCTTCATCGGTATCAGGGTATTCCATTTTTAACCGAGCATTCTCTTCGCGGATTTCCTTGTCACGTTGCTCGTAAATCCAGGACTCTGCTTCGGCGTGCGAGGAAAAGCCCTTGAAGGTTGCCTCTGAAAATCCTTCAACTTGTAATCTAGTCTCGTCCCTGTCACCTGCACATTAGCCACAAAAAGACCGCCAGTGGAACGCGGAAAAAGCTACCAATCGTCAAAAATTCCAGCATTTCGACCTTTATATACTGCATAGAATTTCGTCTTCTTTCTGGCCGAGGCCCCTCGTGGCATTTTGTGGGGGTGAGGATATTGGGGGAGTGGCGCTTTGGAGGAGTAGCGCTTGAGAGAATTAGAGAATATATATGCCTGGTAGCGAGTTCGGTGTGGTGAGGGATCAGGTACAGCGAGCGCACTTCAAAAGTAAACAGAAGATCTAAGTGAGGAGGTTGTCAGGATTGGGGGGAAGTTATTGGAGAGAGAGCAAATTGCCAACATACACTGCCAAGCATTGTGAGGCTCCTCGCTTACCGGTGTTACCCTAGCCATCCCGCTCCCATAGCGCGCTGTCAGCCTGAATTGAAGTCCTAGGAAAGTAGATTGTGAGGCAGGGTATACACTAGGAATCCATCAATAAACCGCTGGCACGGGCGTCGCACTGCTAGGCTCCAGGAATTGGATCTCTCTTCCGATAAGCCCAAGAGATGGGTGCCCTTGGATGCCGAGGGGAAATGCTGCGATATGAATATGATACCGGTACAAAGTATCATACCAGTACTTGTACCTGCAAAAGTCAAGAGCGTCGGGAAGCCTTGACACAGTTTAGGACAAAAAGCGCCAACATTTCCGGACACTTTTAGATTTTCGCAACTGGTTTGCAACTAGTTTAGTGGTGTTTGGCGGTAGGCGAGAATTAGGCACTCCTAGCGGCATTAGAATACCTCTGATGCTTGGGTGGGCCACTTTTATTAGAGGAGTTATATAGGTAGATGAGGCGACCAGGCAGGTTTCGCTGTTTGTGCATGCTACCGGTAGGGTCGGCGGGGGTTGTCGATGTTTGTGTTCATCATCCGAGAATTGGTACGAGTATCGTACTCGAGTACTGGTACAGGGCAGAGCTCCCCTCTCATGGCCATCCTCGTGATGCTTTGGCAACCGGGCAACAAACGGACATGCACTGACACAAACGACGCCGAGACAATTGCCCGTACTCGTACTAGTACTGAACAGTCTGGTACCGGTACTCGAGTGCAAGCACCCTAAAAGCTAACTAAACTTGCCCTTATGGAGAGATCCGTCGATAGTGATATGGAATCACGGAGACGAGTGTGAGGAGTTGTTTTTTTTTGTTGAGCAGACAAGGATGAGATTTGCCTCATCTCGTCCACCCCTCTAATCAGAGCAAGTTGGAAGGGGACCCTGGGGAAGGAAGTGGGGCGTGCTTGATACGGTTTGAAGAGGCAGCTTTTGTGTATTTAGGAGTCGGCTTCGACAAGTGTCCATGATGGCATTGATGGGTGAATAATCGTTTGCTAATGAAGTTTAAATGTTGTCGTCGTCGTCGATCCTATGACCCCATTACCCAACATGGGACCCGCGTGTGCTGCACTGCACTGTACAGTTCGGTACTGAGAGAAGAACACAGAGTGTGCCAAAAGAATTGTTATAATAGTAGAGTACTGGTACGGGAACCGATGCAATGTTTGGAGACTACAGGTATTTCCACAGTGCAATACCGGTACTCCGCGCTATTCAATACCGCAGACTATAATGTACCGGTACCCAGCAGGACTGACTATTCGAGTGCCGCCCCGGTAATACCAATTCGCCAAGCAGCCTGCCAGCACTATCCGGTTTATACCCTTTATTGTCTGGGATCGCACGCCGAGTTCAACAGTATCCAATTTGATCACGAAGCAGCCAATTCTCACTATTAGAGGGTGCTCAATCGCACATGCTCTCTATCCCTCGGCAAACTCTCCATCTAAAAAATGTCTGAATTGTCAATGGTCTTTTAGCTGGTGTACAGTATGATACCTTATCCAAGATGGAGAAGTTACGATGGAAGGAGCGCATTCGACTCCCCTCAAGTGCAGGTTGTTATATAAAGTGCTACAACAGAGGCAAGGATAAGTCTGTTGGGTGGATGAATGGGTTGAGTTTGCAGCAGAATTGGTGGGCGCTCGGAAGCAGAAAGAAAAAGAAAAAAAAGCGAGAAAGACATAGCCAAAAGGCGGCGCATGACGCAGGGTCTCACTATTTCCCTGTCCACCGACGTCACACTAAACACTCTTGGGTTGAAAATTGGTTGGAATTTGTACTCGTATGGATCATGGGTGGAAGACTGCTTCTCGTCCTCCCCGAAGGTAGATGCTAATACCGATACTGCCACGGTAACAGTGCTCTAGATGCAGTAATACCTTAGGAAAGGGAAAAAGAAAAAGATCACACCTGTCGCCTTTTTCCCCAACAAAGTACCGTACCGGATCTTCGGTGCCCGAATGGGCCGAAACCCCCTGCTTCTCCATTCGAGTCTCGTATCCCACTTTTCTACCCTAAAAATTTAGCTCACACTGCCTATATTGACCTATGCCCTGGAAATTCGTCTTGTGCTCTTCTCCTCCTCTCCTATGAGTCTATGATATTAGCATCCCCCTACCCTGTCGGATACGCCACCTCCACTGATATTATTATTTCTTCGCCCTTCCTCTCTCATCCCCCAGATCTTCCCTCCTCCTCCTCAACCCATTTCTGCATTGATAAGCTAAACGCGATCACTAGCTAATCCGACAATGGCACCATCCGCGAGCACTACCCCACCACCTTCTGTCTCTCCACAGCCTCCAACTCTCACTCTCCCTACCACAGGTTCTCAACATCCTCTCTTCCTCTATGGCACTGCCTGGAAATCTACCTCAACAACCGACCTCGTATCTACCGCGTTATCGGCTGGCTTCCGAGGTCTTGACACCGCGAATCAGCCAAAGCATTACCGCGAGGATCTTATAAGACCAGCGTTAGCCCTCTTCTCGCGCAATTCTCTCTTCATCCAAACCAAGTTCTCCTCGCCGGCCGGCCAGGACCCAGAAACTATCCCTTACGACCCCGCTGCCCCGCTTCAAAAACAGGTCCGTGCATCAGTGGAACGTTCCTTAGAGAATCTAGGTGTGGAATGCCTCGATGCGCTGCTTCTGCACTCCCCACTACGTACCCTGGAGGCGACCATATCTGCATGGAAGGTGCTAGAAGGTTTTGTTGCTGCCGGGAAGATAAAGCATATTGGGATTAGTAACTGCTCGTTGCCCATTCTCGCCGCGCTCTATTCCAGTCCGGTAATTTCCGTACCGCCTTCGATTGTGCAGAACAGGTTTTACGAGGACACCGGGTATGACCTTTCGTTGTTGGATTTTTGCCGAGAGCATGGTATCGTCTACCAGAGCTTCTGGACACTTACCGCAAATCCTGGGGTCGTCAAGAGTGAGATTGTCAGAAAGGTTGCTGCGGAGAGGGGATGGACGAGGGAACAAGCGATGTACGCTCTTGTGTTGGCGTTAGGTAGAGGGTGGGAGGTAGGCGGTGGTGTGTGCGTCCTGAATGGGACTACGAATGAGGAGAGGATGAAAGCGGATTTGGAAATTGTTGGAGAAATTGATGGGATTAAGGAAGATGATGTGAGCGAATTCAGGGATCTGCTCAAGACAGCGTATAGATGAAGGGTTGGGTAATTGAAAAAATTGAAGCATGTATTTTTAATCTGTTCCTATCATACTCGTTGGTTTTCTTTGTTTGGAGCTATTTTTTTTCTTATTTTTTTTCGGGGCAATGTACGGTATTTTCTCTATTTTCTTTCAATATGGTCGGGATTGCCTTATTATAAATCTATGTTTACTTATTTAAAGACAGGTCCACCTCACTGTCTTTAATCTATTCAAGCGCGTTACATTCGTAAAGCTGCGGCCTCTGCGCCAATGTCATTCGCATATCTGTGAATCGCACAAATTCATTTGCAGCAGCACAAGTAAGCACTGTGGAGCAAGGAAAGAAAAGAAAAAGGGAAAAAGAAACTCAGTATTAAAGCGCACTATCATGGTTCAACTATCAATAAAGCTTGGGTGAAAGAAAATCCAAGAGGTCACAACCCCTCACTCGTTGATCACTTGAAGGTGACTGAAACTATTTCCGAAAGCAGATGAATGTGCTTAGCTAGAAATGATATGCGTAGAAGGTTGAAGTCGTCACAACTTTGAGTACTAAGGATGCTCTCGACGAGGGTACATGAAAGCACCACGAGCGAATAGTAACCGAGCAGACACCCAAGTGCCCCACAACGAATTATACTTCACCCTTTGACCCCGTTCCCATTCCCCTTTTCTCTCACAATCCCATCACCATCCTCATCGTCGTTACCATAGCCAACAACGGTAACCCCCTCCCCATCACCATCACCACTATCCCTCCCTTTATCATTCTCCCCACCACCTGGGATCCTGCCCCCTTTCTTCTTCTGTTCCTCAATCATCCCAACAATCCACCCTCTCTGCTCTCTCAACATGCGAATCTCCGCTTCCAATACTGCAATTCTCTCGTGTATTCCTCCACCCATTCCCTCCTCCTCCTCCTCCCTAAATCTACGCTTCGCAGCGGAAGAGATGGTTTCCTGAGCGTAGTGGGGGCTCGAGGTCGCCTGCGCGGGTTGGGAAAGGGTTGATAGTCTAGTGTTGGTTTTGGCGGGGAGAGGGGTGCTGATAGTGCGGTTGCCGGTGGTAATTGAATCGGTGGTAGTGGCTGTGTTTCTCTGGCTTCTGGTAGCCCGGGTGGGTGTACGGTTGGCACGGGTAGTGGTGAGGGTGGTCGGGTTGCGCAAGCGGGAGTGGGTGCGCGGGGTTATGAACGGGCTAACAAATGGGGGTTCGGAGTGGTGCGGGAATGGAGAGTTTATAATTGAATCATCCATTTTTGGTGGTTGAGCGTAATTTCGGTGCCGGCCGGAGAGTTTTTTGGTTTTTTGGTTTTTTTTTTGGTGGAGGCGGATGCGGTCGGATGGATGAGAAAATGAGAAGCATGGGTGGTGGAAGGTTCGTGATTGTTTGCTCTTTTATTCCATTTCTTGCTAAGGGGTTTTGGAATCAAGGTCTAGGTCTTTACTACACAATAAAGTGGGCTTATGCTTACGATTATTTATTGTCTGGCCTGCCCTAAGAAGTGTTGCGTCTACAAAGTGTTTGACAACCCTCACTTATGGCGAGTGAGTATTCATGATGATTCTGAGACACTCTTGTCCCTTTGGCCCGTAATGTCATACAGGCATTCACTCCAAAGCACTATGCTCAACCCCCGAGAGCCTAGGGATTGATGACCGAACCTGAAGCCACCTCCTCTATCTCTCTAGATCACTGCCAATCAATCCTGAACTCGATTACTTATCGGTTCTGCGTGGGAATGATTTTTGTTGCGGCAAAACATCACCCTTTTCATAACCCCACAGCGGAACTCCGGCTAGTCTAAAGAATCACGCTAGGAGTTTCCATATGTACTCGAGTACTTGCGCAGCACACCCTACTGGAATGAATGGACTAGAAGGCGCTCTAGTTTTAAGCCCTCCTTGGCACGCAAGAAAAATGGCATTTTTCTGACTTTTATGGCATTTTTGTTGCAATAAAGTATTGCAATATTGTGCCTTTTTGATTATAACTCAACTTACTGGCTTCCTGCCAGATTTTTTTCTTTTTATTACAATTACCAGAATAGTAGATACACTCTAGATATAGATCTTTTCATACCTATTGGTCAATGGGGTTTGAGTTTTAGTAAAAACCTGAGTTTTTAGGAAAAATGTCATTTTTTTATATGGTGGCATGCCAAACAAAGCTTTAATTTCTATAATCTATTATACAGGGCAGTATTGTACATTCAGAGTCTCAAACCCGGTTCGATTCATAACAGTCACTAGATACTGCACCTCTCATTTCCCTCCCCGCCTCTACTACTTACTCTATCGACAAGGGAGTCGGGGGAGGGTGTGGGGGAAAGAAAGAAAGAAGAAGAAAAAACTCTAGGATTACTGGACCCCCCAAACTAGCGCAACTTATGTTTCCTACGTCTGGGAATTGTACTCACACCCCTTTACACGCTGCTGTAACTATAACCGCAGGGGCAGTAACTGTAACAGGCACTGTCTTTGTTACCGTGCTGATCACAATACTGCTTTTACTCTCACTAGCCACTGTAATAGTCATAGTAGGCGAGGTGATCGTCCCAGTTCCGGGTCCCGACGACCCCGGAGCCACGGTGACCGTGACGGGCGGTTGAGTCACCGTCACCGGCGGCTGGGTGACTGTTCTTATCGAGGTGACGACCTGAGTAATGGGCGTGGTCCTCGGGCCTTCGAGGGTTGAGATGGGTTTTTTGCTGGGGGTGCCACTTGTTGTTGACGAGCGGATTATTCCAGTGGCCTGGCGAAGGACGTTGGGTTAGCTGGATTATAGAGACACAAGGAAGGGGTGGGAACTTACAGTTGGGAGAACACTAAACCTGGTATTCGTGCCAATGATGATTCTTGTTCCGGTACCATAGACGACAGTTCCCTAAGGTGATTTCCGTTAGCCAAAGACTGGCACACTTATGATTCAAACGGAAAGCTCACAGTTCCAGAAACGACCCTAGTTCCTGTACCTGTCAGCACCGCCGTTCCCTCCCCAACAGCTCTCGTCCCGGTACCAGTCGGCTTCCCGGTCGTCCCGGCGCCCGGAACGATTCCTTCAATTCCCGTGGGCTTGAACTCCGGAAACACCCCTCCGTTATGGTGGCGATTGTCGTCTCTGGCTTCGAAACGACCGGCGAAGCGGGTGACGAAGCGGTCCCAGATTGCTTCTGGTTGGGCTTCGGGGACTGTATTAACTATTAGCTATAGTCTCTCGGGGAGGGGAGTTATGTCATACTAGCACGCCCGTGAACAGCTACAATAGCGTTAATAGCCACGAGTGATGCCAATATAAACTTCATTTTTTGTAGCAATAGTGTTGGCTGTTGCTTTGAATAAATGTTGGGCTTGGTAGTTGAAGCAAGGAACCTGCTGTGATATGGGAGAAATCAAAGACGTAAGACGTTAGACCACCCGGGCCAAAGAGCGAATGGATAGTTTGGAATTGAATAGGATGGAAGAAAAGAATGTAAAAAGGTTGGTTTCGAACCCTGGCTACTTGCGCCTAGCTAGAAAGTAGAGCACCCTATTGTACTGTAAAAGAGTGTGGGTGAGGAGTGAATCAGAGAAAGGTCTTGGATGGAGGGTAGTGCCATGGGGTTTTATAAACTGTATGATATTGGCTCTTGTGGGTTACGGGTGGGGACTGTTTGACGCCTCGGATTGTTTGCTAGGTTTAGTCTAGTGGCACTAAGGATGGGATGGAAGGAAGGGAAGGGAAGTCGAGCGTTCTTGCGGGTGCATTGGTGATGGGTCGAGGCAATACAGAGCTGGGTGTGATAAAAGATGAAGGATGAGCACTGCAAAACACTTAGATTTACTGCTCTGTGCTAGTACTGGTGGTGCAGTACTGTATGTCGTGCATAAACAGCAGGTGGACAGCCCCCACCTTCACGTTCTAGCAATATCAATGCTTTGTAGTACAAAAATCGATAGGCTATCCATTCATTCATCGTTATCCAATATAAGATCTCCCGCTTAAAGTCAGTGCGCACACCACAGCACACTTCCTTCCTCCTCACCCGTCTATTTGTGCCTGGGGGTTCAATAATTTTATTATCCTTGTTTGCCGACCCGGCTTCGGGAGAGAGCACTGACAGAAGAAAATGAAAAGGCCCACTAGGGTAAGTGTATCACGTTTGCTAAGCCCGGCCAACGAGCTTGCTGGAAGGCTGAAGAACTGATTGGTGGTGGTTAGTGTATTACCTTCCTTCCTTCGATGAGGCATTGTACTGACTGAAATATAGGTGGATGAGATCATGCATTCGCTTACGCTAAGACAGTCCTTCATTAAAATTTACGGCACAGTATACTGTTGCTTGATTAGATTTGGTCGAATAGAGTGGGAGGCTGAGGCTTCTTAACAGCCACTTTTGACTGTAGCCGCCAGCTTTCCATAAGATTGTATTATGCAGTACTGAATGCTACTGCTGGTTGGCTCGCTTGCTCTCGGCTGACCCGCTGTGAGCGTAGGGGGTGCCGTGCTGCACGGGCCATTTAATTGCGGTGCCTGAGTAGTAAACAAGATAAAATGGCATTGAGTACTGTACTCGAGTATGTACTGTTCTCGATTCCCACAGGGACGAGGGACTCCTCAATGAAACTTTTCGATCGGTGCGATTGGTAAGTGCCGTATACTGTATGACATTGTACAGTACCGTAGCTGTCCTACACAGTGCGCTTTCCCATGCTGTCCAGAAAAAGAGTACTTCCCCTAGCTATATCTTCTATCCAATCTCATGGTCCGGGCTTATCCAGAAAATAAAACACCCATAATCTTCCGTATATGCTGGGCGCAGGGTAATTCAGTACTGTCCATAGCCGCCTGGGTCATGTAGCACTGTACTATGCAACCGTCCTACCACCTACAGTCGGGCGGACGGTGTGCAGCATACACTACATTGACAATCCAGCGCGGGCGGAGGGGGGTTTGTTTGGGAATACGATGGTATCTTGGGTCGTGAGGGAAATACTATTATAGATGCCTCCGTGGGATCCTAGTTACTGTATATCCTCTGTGGCACTAGAGTAGACTTTTACTGTACAGTGCAGTACTCGGGGGGTCATTAAAAACTGGAAAGCTATTTCTGCTAATCCCATGCAGTTCTCTATAGAGACAAAGGTTATGTTCTCAGATTTTTAAGGACCCTCCCAAGCACGGTGGGGTGGCGTGGGACCGGGAGGCTTTTCCGACTACCGTGCTCATGCAGCACTATCGAAAACGCCACGAAGCTACTAAAAAACTCTACTCGAGTAGTCTCTAATAATACAAGTATTATGCGTGCACGAAACGGTAGGGCTAACAAAACCCCTTGCCTTGGCTGCTTACCTGCCATACCGTGCGTACTAAAAAATCACTCGCACTTATACTCTACTAATCGCGCTTCCTAACCGCTGGCCTGCGAGCGAGCGAGGCTCAGCCTCCCGAGCGGAGCATTTTGTTCTGCATTAAAGTTTTAAGCTTTTGTGCTCTATCGGAGTAATGGGACTCAATCGGAGGTACAGTACTGCGCGGAGGGATTATCCCGATTTCCTGGTTAAGTTAGCTCATCTTACCTACAGTACTTGAGTACTGGGCTAGGGGGGTAGACAATAATGGTGCAGCACCGCCTCAACGCACACCAGTAGCGCTATCCATGTAAGGGATCAATGATCGAATATCACTTTACGGTTGTGATCCGCCTCTGGTTTTTGAATTTATTGGGCCAAAATCGCTTACGGATATTTCCTGCAAGTTCCCTTCATTTTCATATTGGGTTTGGGGTCTTACTGTTGTTTGGATGTTGATATTTTATCTTTTGGATAGGAAATTGGTGTTCTGGATTTTACAGGATGCGGGGGGGGCAAGGTTGCATCGTCACGTGTTGCACCATTTTTGTCTACCCCTGATGCGGGGCAGCACGAGTTCCGCCCACGGCTATCGGCTTGCGGCACTCAACTTATCTGCACCGTTTACTATGCAAAACCTAAATAAGATAAACTCCCTTTTGTACTAATATCATATCGAAATCATGCGCGAAAGAAACCTTCCTCCCTCTTTCCCTCCTTTGCTTCCTGAATTATTATTATTCTTCAGCTCAGAATCCTAACCTTCACACACACACTCCTCCCCAATTTACACTGCCTCGTCGGAATTATCTGGTGGGGTTACAGAGCTCTTGGGCGGTACTGCTATCTCTAGAGACGAAGTCTTGTACTGTTTAGATTCCGGCTGCTGTTGTTCAGCGCCCTGGCTATCTAATGTCGGAGTGCGCTGGAGCGTAGTATGCGGAGTGATGCCTCCAACCACTAGCATGTCCTTCTCGTATCCCCAGAGTTCTCCCGTTTCATCTCCGCAAAATTCGTGCTTGTCAAGGCCTTGAAGCTCGGCTTCCTCGGAGAGGCGTAACTGGAGACCAGGAATATGCTTCATCGCTAATAAGATAACTGCCGACACGGTGAACGAGTAGCTGGCTATTGCCAGTATGGCTACAAGCTGTTTGGCTACTTGGGCCCCGTTTCCATCAATGGCGCCAGGCGCTGAGGTCATGCCGTCCAACAGGCTGACTTAAACACCCCGCAGATATATATATAAGCGTAACGTTCCCAGATGGGAGAAGGGGAGGTTGGGGTATTACTTGTTTCACTTGCGAAAATCCCAGTCAGGAGGGCACCGACTGCCCCCCCGATTCCATGGAGCTTGAATATATCCATTCCTTCGTCTATACGCACCCAAATGTTGATATCCTCGCAGAGGGAGCAGAGGACTGCAGTGAGGAAGCCAATCAAAGCTTTATATTAGGTTAATAAGCTGAATTTGTACCTCATGCATGGGCGTGTTTCCGGGCGCCTACCTGCATACCAAATGGCAACATTCCCAGCAGCTGGCGTAATTCCGACAAGTCCTACAAAATGTGAGTCTTGAATCCAAAAATTTACCTTAACTAGAATGGTCGAAGTACCAGCGATAGCTCCTTCACAGGCACCTACTACCGAGAGCCTTCCCTTCTTTCCAAAGTAATCGGTGGCAACCCATCCAATGATACCGCAACTTGCCGCAATCTAGGATCACATGTCAGCTAACTTAAAATGAAGGAGTGAGAACAGGTGAGATACTCCCTGCTTACATTAGTGTTAAACATTGCGTACATGGATCTAATTGTCGCATTTAAGGTGCTTCCTCCATTGAAGCATAGCCACCCAAACCAGATAAAGCATGTTCCCAGAAAGACCATTGCTACGTTATGAGGAGTTTGTCTATGCTGTCTTCGGCAGCCCTGACGCTTCCCAAGAACTAAAGCATAGGCCAATGCTGAGAAACCGGAGGCGATGTGCACTGGACCCCCACCAGCATAGTCTACTGAGGGAAGTTGGTAGAGCCATCCCGAAGGATTCCAGGTCCACTGTGCATCAGGGTTAATCACTCGATTTTAAAATATGTCTGAGTGAAAGCGATACATACGCAGGCGAGTGGGCAATAAACAACGGTTGCCCAGATAAACCCAAATAGCAAACTTGGAAAAAGCCTCCCGCGCTCGAAGGCGCCACCAATCATAATCTGTACTGTAGCAACACAGAAAAAACACTATCAAATCGCCTTGTATTAGCAATCATGCAATGATAGATGGGAGAATAAGGCCAAATTGCCTGGAAAAGAGCAAATAAAATCTCTGGGATATAACCTGAGCCGATAGACGGCGCAGCGACAACATTTCTCAATCCAATGTTTTCAAAGTCCCCAATGAACTTCCCCGCTGTCCTAGAGTAGGCAAGTGAATACCCAATCCACCACCTGACTTGTCAGTTGCTACTTCGGCAAAGCTGTCAAGATCAACTGACCATTGAAAAGATATCACCGCCGAAACTAAAAACGACTGCCAGAGGAGCCCTAGTGAAGCATTCCTTCGGGCTAAACCCCCATAAAGAAAACCTATACCAGGGATTATCGGCCAAACAAGTGCTGTGCATGCCTATATCACTCGTGAGATGGCGGGGTCAAGGTCAATGGAGTAGATACCATACCATGACCCACACGGCGTGATACCCAACTGCTTGGTACGGCTGATTAACGTCTAAAGTTCTCGGATCTCCACCAGTGAGTGGCAGAGACTCGTTTAACACTGGCTATATTTCATCGTTAGCATTAATACCAGAGCGTTGACCTTCATCGATAGATCGAGATATCTGGAACCCACCATATTCATCTTAGCGGGGTCCTGTTTTAAGCACAATATAGTGCTGGATGAGAATAATTATGACTCTCTGATGGCTCTCCTACGCTATGGTGTTGTTCTCAGAGCGGGCCCCTGGGGATCGAAGTCTGGGAGAGCTTAGCTATTTATTCATAACTACTGGGGATAGGATAGATGCACAATCCGACTCCACTCCGCGTTCTTATCACTACATTCTTACCTAATCTTTGCCTTCCAAGTGAGGAGCCCTCCTCTCATACTGCCCAAGCCGCTTGCTCCCGGGCACCCTCGATTGTGCTGCAGGTAACTAGGATACCACGTGTTCGAGAGTTCCGCGTGGGACGGGTTCAGTGTTCCTAATGCGGCAGTCCGTCTTGAGTCTGGACGAGGACGGACGACCTTTTGTCGTCCAGTCCTCCAGGAACATTGCCCGATGATACAAGATGGAGGACGTCGGGCCCCGCAGCCCCCCACCATAACATTACCCCTTATAATATCTCGGTTTGGCTTTTTGATTTATTGCGCCAGGATATGAGTTTTTAGGTTAATCTTTTGGCACACTTGCTTTAAGTAGCAGTAAAATAACGGAGTATTTGACAAAATGAAAATATAGCACCGAACGGCAACGAGGGTGGATAGTGCACAACTCCGTTCTCTTCCATCTTGATAAATTAATGGCAAAGATAAGCGTGTATATGAAAACATAATGAAGTCTTCCTATCGTAATCCTTTCATCATTCGTGACTAGTGTCTACTTTCTTCCGCTCATGTTCTCCATCGCTTTAGGCTGCCTACCACTGTGGTAACGAAAGAAATAAACATTCCATGTAATTAGCAAAAGAGATGCTTCACTTTCCTGCGGCTTTGATCCAAATCCCGAACCCTTGTTCTGCCCTTATCTCCGTACCCTTCATGATTTCCTTTGACTTTGCCTACTCCTGCTGGTTAGTCAGCAGAAAGCATTCTTTTAAACTTCTGAAATCTCATGAAATAAAAAAACTATAGTCGGGTATACCACATCGCTGATTGGACTCTACAATCATCTAATTCACCACTCCAGTTGCTATAGAATCATGGTATTCTTGTCCTTCACTAGAACCCACTAGCACCCGGGTTTTCCTGTATTTTATTACTGTCGCCTGTATTCGCTTACAGTCCCTATCATCCCCTACCCCTCACTGTTGTCCCCTTACATGCCGGATAGCCCCCCACCATCCCCTATATTTCCTTGATGTTACTGGTGGTCATCTGCAGTCTCCACCATCTCCCATCGCCCCCGACTGTCCCCTGCCGTCCCCTAGCCGTCACCCACCCCGCCCTAACATCTCCCACCATCCCAGGCTGTTCCTGTGGTCACCTGTAGTCACCGGTTGTCACTCATAGCCCCCCGCTGTCTCCCGCCACCGACCATGTTTCTCCCGCTATATACCTCCCGTGTTCAGGCACCCCCTATACGCTATTGTCTCAGGTTTCCGGGCCCGTCGTCTTTGGTGACAATGGCGGCCGTCTTTAGATTTTATAGAGGAGGACGGGATATCTTTCGTCGTCCAGTCCCGTCCAGGGCTCTTAGCAGTCCGTCCTCCGGGCCTTGTTGGGCCCCTGGACCGTTGAGAACACTGGGCGGGTTTGTGCATTGGCGGGTCCTCATTTTTCTAGGTCTTCCTGCTGATACCCATGATTTCCTGGGCTGGGTTTGGTGAGTTAGGTTGTTGCTACGCTTGTTATAAAGATAAGAATGGATTGAACACCTTCAAAGGCTAGTGGTATACATACACTTATCTATTCTTGGCTGAGGGGTGCAACATCCATTCCCTTGCCCGCCCTTCCCTTCACTGCGTCGTGCATTAGTCTCTCACCCTTAATACTACTATTTATACTTGTTATTTGTAAACAATTGATTTGGGGATGTATTCCACAAAAGAAGAGGTGACATACAGTAGCGTAAGTGTCCCGGGTACTTTGTTTCTTCAACACGTTTGCGAAGGAGATTGGCCTGTAGGTGGGGATTATCTAAAGCTTAGCTCAAGAGCGCTCGCCTTAACCATAATACTCGCATATATTCCTCGCTCTGTTTTGCTGGGAAATGATGCCTAAACGGTGCCTGGGCGAGCACAGGATAATCCTTCTAGAAAAAACACAGGGTCTAACTATAAAGTTGTCACCTTGGAAACAATCTAGCGGGGAAACATGACACCAAGGCAATCCTCCATAGCCAAGTCGTGGAACGACGCCAATGGCACAATGCTGCAAACTCAGAATACCGGACCATGAGGTCACGCCAAGCTGGTATTTATGATTCCTCCAAGCATGGCAAGAAGAATAAGGTAGTTCTCAAAGGCTGACGGGCTATTTCGGTAGTGCAGCCCTCGAGTATCGTGGGACCTCGATTGATCGAATATGTGCTGTAACTTAGGGAACACTGAATCTAAGTGGAAAATTAGTCATCAAGGAAGGAACGAAGGAACATTCTTAAGGTGTAACTTATAGCCAGAGAGGTATAGTGTCGGCTGATCCCCAGGCAACATAAGATCGATGTCTCAGAAGCAGGTGATGTTTGCTGGTATCCGTCGACAGTAGGGATGCCGGGAACGCAATTTTACCTGCGTAGGTGCAGAATGTAAGGTAGTTTGCAGAATTTAGGTTATATTAAATAGCCGCGCTTCAATATCTCCGGCGGCCAAAATCTAGGACTTTTGTCTGGGTTAGCAGGGAATTAAGAATAGTGGAGAGATACCCAATTTGCCATGATAATTTCTCGTCATAAAAACTGTACGGAGTCTATCTATTTTGTCAATCGGTCATAGACAGTATTGAGATTTCAGGTTGTTCATGTAGTTGGGAGACAGGTAGCATTGCCTTCCTGCTCTTTAGAACTATCTTTCTGCCAACCTAGACATAGCGACATTCGATCCCATTACCAACAAATAGACTCCCCCTTTTGCCTCCTGTTATTTCTGTCCTCGACTCTTTCTACCCCACTCTCTCTATGCAGTGTGGCTAGATTCTGAGTTGACGTTATGAAAAATTGATTGAGTATAGTTTACTGAGTGGAATGAGTTTCTTAGCAGCTGTTATGGAATTAATTAGCTAAGAAGACAGTGAACAGCTAGTATAGCCCACTCGGAGGAGTAGACAATAGTGGAAGCTTACCCAATAAGGGCTGGATTAAGTGCTTGTAAGGGAAATGGCCAAGTTCACTTATATAATTCGTTGTGGTTTCGAATCCTATTAAAGGAATGTTGGCACCAGCTATTGCCATTATAATTATTTTTATAATTCAATTTATCAAAAAGATTAGCTAGACAGTTAGAAATGCTAGCGTTAATTCTAATAGCAATTGTGTCAACAACCTGTAAGGCTTACTCCCGAAGGTACAAGGTATTAAATTCTTAAGAAGACTCCTTAAATTAGGTATGAAAAAATGCTTCAAGGTTGTGGGAATGAGGTATGTGGTCCTCAGAGATCGTACGAATCCGAATACCCTAGCTTCCCGGGGCAGCAAAGTGTGACTGTACTGTCGGTCCACAGTAGGGGTCACTTGGGCATTAGCAGAGTAGTGATGTCAGATCGTATTCGATGTTTCCATGCTTGGTAGATGGCTAGTGCATAGGCCGTTTGGGAGGGATTTTGAGAGCTTGGGATAGATTTCATGATAACATAAAAACCGATTAAACTAAGATTGGGAAAACCGAAACAAACTCTCGAAAAATCATGGATTCAGGTATGATAATGGGATGGGTTTCCGAAGGATCGAGGCTAGAATCTTGACAGCCCGAGCTGCAACATTGGTAGCCAAGTGTTAGAATTTGGTGAGTTTTATGGGAAAAGTCACCTGGCCTAAGACATAGCCACTCCACAGTCCTGAGAACATGTGCAGTATCTGGGCCGGCCACTTCTTTCATAAAGGAGATAACAATCACGGTGAGCTATGGTGTTTCTACCTGGGTATGGTAACAAGACGTATGGTGCATATTCCCCTAAACACTTGGCCAAGCGTTTGTACAACACTTAAATAGCTCAGTGGTTATACCGTACCAATAGTTTATACAGTGGGGCTCGAATACCAGTGGGACGGTAAAATTTCAGCCACTAGGCCTCACTCAGAGTCCGGTGAGGAGTCCCGAAACGAACAGAGCACCTCATTGTTTTGGTTCGCTGGGATTGTATGGAGCGCCGGCAGATCGCAGTTGCTGTAATAATCAACATTGAGGCCCATGGCTGGCTGTTCCCCGAAACGCAGTGGCTGTTTTGGTACAGGGTTTTCTAAAGGCACAACTGCTGCCACCAGGTCCAGGGTTTGTTTCTACAATAGGCATAAATTTTGTTCAGAGCGTGGTTGGCTAGACCTATGGGACGTTATCTGTGACTTGTTCGAAGAGAGCACTCAAGTACAAAATTTTTAGGGGCCGAGTCTCGAGGTTATCGGGTCACACGCCCTCACAGCTATGGTGCTGTTCATAGGAAACTCGATCGTCGAGTGAGGCATTTCACAGTACTGGCTCCCACCACCCGCTTCATGCCCGCCCACCACTTTGCCCACTCTGCGGACCATAGGTACGGGACAAAGAGCTTCCCCCCAATTCTCTTAAAGCACACAGCTAATATCATAGGAAGGCAGCTAGCGAGTTAGTGTCTAGAAAAACATCGCAAGATCTCATATTTCGGGCTATGAGGCGTTGAACCATTTCAAAGCCCTCGATCGGCCCTTGGGGTTTAAGATACTCGGGAGCGATAAAGTGCGAGCAGTAAACCCAAAGCCGATCCCTCAATAATGCTCCAACCGCACTTGCTTCCTTGTAAACCAGACAGCAACCTCTCGGAGCAATCTCCTTACCCCTCCCAACAAACTCCCAGAGTGGAAGGACCTTATCGCAGCTAATATCAACAAGCAACCAATGCTGCCGTCCAATGACGACACCTAGGAGGCCTCACATGTAAGCCCAACACTAGTGATACCATTTCCGCCAATATATTCTCTTTTTTCTTACTGGCTCTGGACACCCCCGTGACAATCTTCGTGGCTTGAACAAACAAATTTAACAGGACAGCAGAGCAGATCATCCCACACACAACCCTTTACGAACTCAGTTTGGGAGACTTCACTGGTGCAGAAATACGAGCTGCGGCGCTTGACTCCCGCCTTTTGGTAGAAGTGAAAATCTCTTTTTTGTGAGCCGAGATTCAGAAGGAATTACAAAGTGCAGATGTTGTGGTAGGTGTGAGCCTGGGTCTCTGACTCGGAATCTTCCGATTGTGAGTGTCTTGGACTGGATTGTAATTTGTAACTATGAGTATTGCTTTTGCTTTACCGGATTTTGTTTGGCTATGATTACGTTTTTGACTTAGGCCTTCTAGAATATTCTGAGCTGGAAGACATATCTTCACAAATTCTCACTCGGAAATGTTTTCTTAGATTGCTATCTGTCTGGATATCTTGGAGATGAACGAAAAGCCTAGTAGCCGAGAGCGGGTTGATCCTTCGGGCTCTATGAAAAATTGTTTACCTATCTGACTGAAGGACACGGTTTGACACATATGGCTGGATCGAACCAAAGGATTCCGGCCTGGGTGGTGGAGAGGATGGGGGCTTGGGCGGTGGTCCGAAGACGAAAACTAAGCACAAGTTTAATTGGCGCGGATACTTGCCGACCGCACATAACTCAGCAGGGTAACTCTGTAGGGCTCGGCCGATTCAAGAGAATGTTTAGAGTGGAGCCCTCTAACGTCCCTTCCCTCTTGTTCCCAGTATTAGAAATGCTGGTGTTTTCGCCCCTTGGATTTAGCTTTGGATGTCGCTAGTCGGGAGAGTGGTAGGAGTTGGCTGTGAATTTTTCGGAAATTCTCAGTGTCATTAGTTGCAGTGTCTGCCTTGTGGGAGAGGCGGTAGCTTTACAACAATGTACCAGGAAACAATATTTCTAGCTGGTATTCCTGAAATATAGAGATGGGCACGCACGATAGGAGGCCCTGGGAGTTTTAGAGTGGCGGGAGCTCTGAAAAGTATCATTTACCTAGGGGGTGTTTAGCTCGCTGTGATAGCGGTGATTTCAAACCATGCCTTGGAAATCATATTTGAAATCCTGTTTTGAAATCAGCTCTCTGCTGACCGTGGCTTCAATTTTCAATTTTCCAAATTGCAATTTAGGACTAACTCTGTGAGAAGGCCTCAAGACTCACTAGCACTTACCACCGAGATGCTTATTAGGGGTACAAAACAGAAGTATCGTATCCCTAAATATTCACGCACTCTCTGAAAATTTCCCGAATCATGAATTGAAAACGCTACCAAGCTAAACACTATGAACATCTCGAATCGTGATTTGGGCCCAAATCATGATTTGAGATAGTGAATAGCTCAGATCATGGTGCGCAAAACACCTCATTGGCCGTTTCCTTTGGTAGATACAGTACCGATAGTTGTAGGTTTATCCTGGTTGCTAATATTTGTGTGTTCGGGTTGGCTAAGAGCAGACCATTTCGCCATTCCAAAATATTTTCTACCCGCCCCCTGACACCGGCGCTGCTGCTGCCACAGTATCAATATCAATTGTGCCGGTTTCCCGTGTTGCATAGTAAGGTTCTTAATATACCATATGATGTCCGACAAGTCGTGTCGTTATCGGGGGAAGATCCCTAAATCCCCTTTCGATGCTTTCCAATCTAGCGCGTGGAGCTGACAGATCTAGCACCGGTATTACCTCGTTGGCACTGTAAGTTAGCGTTCGCACTGTTTACTGCCTTGCTTTGTGATCTCACGGGTGAGTTTGTTTTCTTTCTTTTTTTCAGGGGGAATTAGGGGGGGGTTCCGGTAAAGGTCTCCAATTCCATAGGTTTTTATGTTTTATCCCACCCATACTTGTCCTAGGCAAGAAGTATCCCGAAAACAGGGGTTGGCAAGACATATGGCAAAAAATCCGTGCGCATCACAGATTCACCACTCGTATTTCCGGATATTTCTTGCCTGGGACAAGTACTAGGGGTAGGGGTGAAGTATTGGGACAAGCAGGGGGGCGTGATGTCTGTGCAAATTACTTGAAGTGGGATTGAAGATACCAATTTGAGTAATTTGCACAGACATTGAACCCCCCTGTTTGTCCCAATACTTCACCCCTCACCCGAGTACCAAAGATTTTTAGACCATCTTAAGATAAATAAGCCTTCTTCAGCGAGCACAATAAAATAATTGTAATATTTTTGAAACAGGATATATTAATAATATAGTCAGAGTGGGCTTACTCCAAAAGAAAAGATAATGTTATGGTCCAATAGCAGATGCTCCTTCACTGATTATGTAGGAAGGAGAGAGTACAGTAACCAGAGGCTTACACATTGTGAGGTGAGGGAAATTGCAATGTTGCAAAAATACATCACCTGTTGTCTTGCAATATTTTGCAGCACTTCTGTTTTCCTCACTCTGAAACCTATAGGGCTGGTTGTACTTTGCCTTTTGCATAAAATAAGGGCTGGAGCATCTGCCATCTGACTGGGATGTTATATTATACATTTCTTTGGAGTCAGCCTGCTCTAGCTACCGGTATCTAGAAGTATGCTGTTTTTAAAAATATTATGATACATTCTATTTTTAGTGTATGATACCGGGGCTAGAAAGCTTATTTATCTGGTTATCTGATGATCTTAAGGCAGTCTGATAATCTTGTGGTATGGGGGGACAAATACAGTATAAAACCCGTGGTATCGGAGACCTTTACCGAATTTTTAAACGAGAGAATTCTTCCTGGTTAGTGATCTATATCCTTTCGGATCATCACCAGGATTCAGGGTGAAGATATTAAGGGCTTGACACCCCCTTGTTCAACCCTAGGAACCATTTGGACATTGAGGTGACTTGGGCTCTCAATTCTTTTCTCCCGTGCTATCGATCTTATACCTTTCTCTCCTTCTTTGTTGCTTTTAATTTCCCTCGCTTCTCCTAAGCCTCCTATCACCATGTCTTTTCAGGAGAAAAGAGACTCCGAAAATCACGGAGATCCACCGACCACTGCACAACCCATGCTACCAACGACAGGAATACAGATCCCCGCGGCCCCAGCGAAGTCTAGAGATAGAATACATCCAGCTTTCTACGTGGGGTAAGCTCACTCCTGCTTATGCGGAGCATCTGAGATATGGCTAATTTCCTTTTGATTTTACAGCGTGTGGATTTCTCTAAGTTCCGCTGTCATCATATATAACAAGTGGATTTTAGATCCTAAAACCACAAACTTCCGTATGAATATCCTTCAGTAGCCGTTGTGTTGGGTAATTGCTGATCTTCGACTCTTAGGCTTTCGTACGACTCCTCGCTTCCTTGTCGATTACGCCCCTACCAGTTATAATAAGTATTGAACTGACATTGGGTTTAGCGATATTCCTGACAACATGGCATCTCTTATTTTCCTGCGTTGCAACTCAGATTCTCGCGAGGACGAGTACTTTGCTCGACGGCCGGAAGGCAGTCAAAATGACCGGGAAAATCTACTTGCGCTCTATTTGTCCAATTGGCCTGTTCTTTAGCTTGAGCTTGATCTGTAGCAACAAGGCATATCTCTATTTGAGCGTATCATTTATCCAGATGTTGAAGGTAACAACCCGTCCCTGCATTGTTCCGGGGCGAGCCGTTAACTATCGTGTCAGGCGACCACACCTGTAGCAGTGCTTATCGCCGCTTGGGGCCTAAGAGTCGAGAGTCCGAATCTGAGTACCCTGAAGAAGGTTATTTTTATCGTCCTTGGGGTCATGATCGCATCTTACGGCGAGATCCTCTTCGATGCTAGCGGATTCATCTTCCAGGTTTTCGGAATCGGATTCGAGGCGGTCCGACTTGTCATGGTCCAGAGATTGCTCTCTTCAGCGGAGTTTAAGATGGATCCGCTGGTCTCTCTGTATTATTTTGCACCGATCTGCGCAGCGATGAACTTCGCGTTGTTCTTGGTATTTGAGAGCGGTTCCTTGGGAGTATCGGATCTACTGCGGGTTGGGTGGCTTACCTTTCTTCTGAATGCTCTCGTTGCGTTTTGTTTAAATGTCTCCGTGGTTTTCTTGATCGGAAAAACGTCTTCACTGGTCCTTACTCTTTGCGGTGTTTTAAAGGATATCCTACTCGTCTGTGCTTCGATGGTCATCTGGGGAAATCCCGTTACTGTCCTTCAATTCTTTGGTTACAGCATTGCCCTTTTTGGTCTCTTGTATTATAAACTCGGTGCTGACAAGATCAACGAGCAATATGCACGGCTACGAGGATTGGCGCCCGGCACACGAAGTCTAACAAACCGCCGGTTGGGAATTGGTGCTGCTACACTTTTCGCAGTAATGGTCTTAGGAGCAATGCGCCAGTATCATGGTCGGTATCCTACTCTAGATACTGGACATGTGCGCGTACAGCCTTCCTATACCCCCCCCAGCTTCATCCCCAACAACCGCGGCTCTAGGAGCAGGCTTGATATTGTTATCGGTATGCTCCAGGAGGATACCCAAACGATTCATGATCAAGTTGAGGAAATCCTTAGCCTTCCACAGCTTTCAAACTTGGAGACCAAGGTGATAGTGTACAGCATGGACGAAATGGCCGACTTGGTATCTTTAAAGAAGGAAACCGGTGCGGATGCTGTCGAGAAAATTCCCAACATCGGTCGCGAGACCGGAGCTTATCTCAGTCATATCTTGAAACAGTGGGATAATCTTGCAGACCATACCCTTTTCCTCTATCCAGAGATTGAGGACTTTGATCATGTAAAGGCTCGGATTGAAGATTTTTTCCTTCCTTCTACCGGTATGCTTTCTCTCGGATTTGGCCATAGAGAATGTTCGTGCGATACATGCCGTGACCCTTGGGTATCGGCGAATACTTGGCCCCGGGTGCCTCAGATCTTCTCAGCGGTTTACGGAGAGATATGTCCAAGCACCAATATCCTTCTGTCTTACGGCTCAAAGTTCATCGTCTCTTTAAAGAGGATCAAGGGAACGGATAAACATATCTACCAACACCTTAAGGAGATATTGGAGAGTGACGAAAAGCACTGGATTCATCAAGATGAGAGGCAGCTGGGCATGGAAGACGCTCCACACAATTCCTATTTCGGTCGCACTCTAGAGAGGAGCTGGATGATAATCTTTAAGTGCTCGGAGACGAGACTTGTTAAGAGTTGCCCAGGATTAGATACTAGAAGGAAGCCTGATGATTGGGATGATGTTTGTCAGTGTCTTGATGCCGAATAAGAAAACATTCAGTTTAGACTGTAAATGTTTTAAGTGTGGGCTTTACGTTTCTTTGTCACGCTAGTAGTACTGTATTATACTTTTTCTGCCGTTTCCTTTTGAATACAGCTTAGTGGTTTCTTGGATGGACTTTAAACAAACGCTTTTTTCTCCTAATGTTCCTTGGCATTGGTAGGATATGCCCAAACAGGTAGTTGGGGGCTGTGTGCATCTTGTGTATTATCTATCGGGTAAAGTTTTATTGAGTTCTAGTAGCACAGTACAGTGCTAGGGGTTTTCCTGTGGTTCGGGTCAACTTTCAAGTTAAAGAGTGGGTCGTGATTTCGCACTTGTGAGGAGTGAAGAGTGGAGGCATCACCTGGCCGGTTTTCGATCGCGCCAAGTCGCTGCCAAGATGTTAATAAGTTTATTAGGAAACCCTACTATTCGAGCACCCCTAAGGTAAGTAGTAACCGAGCGCTACACCACTAGTTTGCGCTTGCATTCTCTGGTATTTCGGGGATCTCCTCTAACCCGGGCTATCAAAACCGGATGCCACTACCAGACTGAGTAGAGGTCGGAGCAGCGGAGGAATGACGGGAAGACCTCGGAGGGGAATGCCGTGGGTATTGTATAATGCCAAGGATATTGTTTATAGAAAGAACACCTCTCAGCCCAACTCTGCCTCCAAATCCCCCTTGTTTTGGATAGCTAGATGGTAAGGGCCGGTTCGGTTGGAACGGAGCGTTCCGTTGGGCGGCAGTTTCTGCTGTGAAAATGGCCTTACCCCCGTTTTGAAGCGGAAGGAAAAGGTCGATTTTTATGGGGGAACGGAACGGAACGGTTCCAACCGAACAGGCCCTAAGTCAGATACCACCCGCTTCGCAATCAGGGGTACATAAGTGGGTCAAAAAAGAAAAAAATCTATAGAATCTCTAGATTATGCTCAGAAGCAGGAATCTACAGAGCAGAACTACCCTCTCCTCTTCGCGTCTCCCCCTTCCCCAACCTAGAATGAGTGAGTGAGCAGCTATGGTTCCCAACACTCTATGCCCCCTCACCACCAGCGATAACCTAAAGCTCACCCTCACACCAGGGCCTCCTCTGCGACCCCCAAATGATAGACCCCCTCGACGGGATGGCTGTACCTGCCCGACCGATACTCGGAGCACTGCGCACCCGGAGAACGTAGGGTACTACTGGAATCGAGTTCCCACATGTTAGTTTTCTGTTCGTTTTTGTATCTGTATGATATGCAGTTTTTTTTGAGTTTTTATTTTCTTCTCCCTCGGGGGAAAAAGGGATAGGTGGATCTGAATTAAGCGCTAAGGAGATGGGGGGGGGTTTTTTTTTTGAAGCATTGGAATCCGTCGAATATCGTTGAGCTTGTGACTCTGGGGTATCTGTGGTTTGGGGTATCGTTAGAGGGAGAAAAAAGGTTGGGCTGATAATTGGCTTGTGGGCACTGGTATTTGTTCTTTCAGACATTCTACAAGTACAGAAGTTAGATATCCTCTCCAATTATCAATTGAATGCAGACTGATAATTGGTGGGCGGCCTGTTACATTACTTTTTAAATCCCGGCATTAATGACCCTTCCCGACCGAAGATGTTTCGGCTGTTGGTTCCTTCATGCTAGCTTACCTACAGAGTTGTTATCGTAGCCCCCCCTCCCCTCACCGCACCGCCACAGTTCCCCATATATCACTCCCTCCCTCCCTCCCTCCCAGCTAGCGCTGTGCCATAGCTCTACCTATCTTGCGCAAACAACACCTCCCAAATCTAGGGAATCGACTTCCTACCTGAAGTCCTTGAGGGTTGGACTCCAGCGTTCTCTGGGACAAATGTCACCCGAGACTTCTGGTGAAGCCCCGAATAGCTCATCGAGCGCTACGACGTCGAGTATGTGTCTAGCAACTTAGGCTAGATGCTCTCTGGGCTCTTTCAGGGCGCTGCGTACAAGAATCTGAATGGAGACGGTGACGGGATTGGGACAATATATATCCCGTTGAGTGACCCTAGGAAGAGGAAGAAGGGAGTGACGCTAGTGAAGAAAGAGAATACCGTAGGCTGTTTATTATCGATTGAGTTATCACTGCTCCTGTTCCTATGCTTAGATGCTGGCTATACTTTAGTCTTTCTACCACGGGAAAGCCGTGGCTTTTCACAGAGATGTAGTATCAGCCTGCCATTCGTAGGATGGAGAAAGAGAGTGCTATTGGGACCCAGAATATTGGAAAGAAGGTGCTGAAGAGGGTGCTCACGCATTGGTATTTATCTGGTTTTTTTGACTTCCATCTTGTTCTATAATCCCCCCTCGCCCTTCGATCCCATCAGTGGGCATAGCGTGCTAAGTTTATATATATAGAACTTCTTGAGTTCGTTAATCTCGATAGTTTAGTAGGCCAACGGCTTAAAGACTAGATGGCAGAGTACGGGACCAGCTCGGCTGTTCAGTCAAGTCACGTCCTTCCCGGCCACATCACAGTATCAGTCGTTCTTGCCATTATTTGCAGCAGCCAGCTTTGCACTTTGCCCCATTCGCGCAATTTTCAGTATTGTTCGGGAATCAGTATTTTTGCTAGTGTTCTCCGTGACGTGAAGTAGATCCCCATCCCCCCTCCACTTCAGGCTTTCTAGCATGGTACAAGAGCCGTATTCTCCGACCTCCCCAGCTTCACTATAGCCATAAGTCACATCTTGTTCTGCTAGGTCAACACGATCCTGAAAGTAGGCGCCCGCGCCTTCACCACACACTCGTAATCACCATCCCCTAGGTGATATATGCCTAGATCCCAATCGCCGCTCCCGGCGCGCCACGCTGGCGTAAGGGGTACATGGTCGCGGTGGTTTCTTCCGTGAAGTGACGGGCTTTGGTGGTGCCCGAGCAGTGGCTGCATAAGCGGGATGAGTGCCGACAGGGGGAGGGCAGTGCGCGGGATCAGAAACAAGAGGTTATAGTGTACGGGAGGGGGTTGTGGAGAAGGTTTAGGTGGGGCGTAGCATTGTCATTCTATCATAGTAGGAGGGGTTGCGTAGGTCACGAACATCTGGTGATATCATTTCTGTTTTTGACTTAGGTTGTAGCTCCTGTTCCCCCCTCTCTCAAAAAAAAACAGGACTCTGTGTATGCTGTTATTCCATGAAATCCCGAGCAGTGCACTGTTCCCAATCTAGCCCTCTCCCCCATCCCATATATACCACACCACTCATAAATCCCAGCAATCCACACCTTCCAAACTCTAATCCCACTATAGCATACACACCGCAAATCTCCACCGCATCTACAAATCCCACACAAAACTAGAGCCCACCCACCCGCGAATTAGGCTTCCCATCATAATTAGACCAAGCCCTAGATCCGTCCTCCTACTGCCCCTGCAGCTACCCGTACTAAAGGGTAGATATCTTATCAAAAGCCTTGTCCACACAATTTCCTTGCCTATGCGAGAAGGTTGAATTAGGCTCCCAGTGGTGGGGGTGCACGTTGCACAAGGTGGATAATGAGAGCATTGCATAACTTGATTCATCATTTGTCACGGGATTTTTAGGCACCATTAGTTTAGTGCACGAGTGTCCCGATGGTTGTGGTTCACACAGATTGACCTGGTTAGTTTGTGAAGGTGTTGTTAGTCGAAGTTGAGATTAAGTTAACGGTTATTGACGGAATTTTTTCGGGGGGGGGGGTGGAGGCTATAGAAAAGGTCTGGGGGAGTTGGATGGGCTCTTGGTCACAGCTGATGAATTGGGGATGTCTGTGTGTCGGAGTGTATCGCGATGGATGGAGATGAAATCGACGTGAAGTGTTTTTTTTTAGTTGGCGGTGATGATGTGAGATCGTGGGTCGGTAGTTAATTTGTCGCTGGTTGTTGACGAGTGATCCTTAGTGATGGGGTGTTGTCCTTTGGTGTTTGATGAAGTTTAAAGGTATATTCATAGAAATCTAGGGGTCTTATTCCTCTATAGAAAGAGAAGATATTACAGCCGAACAAAGCAGAATTTGTCGCTCTCGATTTTCAAGTTCCTCCTTGACTGAGAGCCCTGTCGGGCGCCATGTCAGGTAACTTAATGTTTCCATCGTGGATTATTCCAATCGTGAGTTTTTTTTTCCCCCCTACCCCAATTATCTCCCCTCTGCCCTACCCCAACAAAAAATTCCCAGAGATAGAGCTTCTAACCACCGCCCACTAGCCAGCTCCACCTTCCTACCTCGTCTTCTTCACTCACCGCCCTTACTTCATTTTTTCCACACACCCATCACAACTCCTCAGACTCGCCCGATCCATCCCAACTAGTCATTACCACTTTCTACAAGTAACAACCCCCCCAATATCCCAATGCATATCTTCCTCGAAAAATTCCTGGCTCTCTTCAGCCTCTTCACCCTTGCTCTCTCGGCCTCCATCTTCGGCAATGGCACCTCCGAGGCTGACCTCTCATACGGCTACTCCGGCCCCACCGGTCCCAACGTTTGGCACAAGATGTCTCCTCAGTGGAAAGAGTGCGCTACCTCAAAGCAGCAGTCCCCCATCGATGTCCGTGCTACAACTACCTTAGCCGTCAAGGGCTCCAAATTCTTGTACCCGCCATTGGCGGTATTTGAGATCTTCTACGATGCGTACGCTTTAAGGGTCCAACTAGCTCCTAAGGGTTTTCATGAGTTCACCGCCGTGCTTGGCGGGCAGAGGTATAGTCTCGTACAATTCCATTTCCAATTGCCCGGAGAGCATACACTTGAAGGTGAGTACTTTCCGGTGGAGATTCACTTTGTTCATGAGAGTGTTGATGGTGAGTTTTTCCTTTCCTCCTTCGTGCAGCTGAAAAAAAAATTGACATCATTTTTAGTGCCTGGGAAGCTTGCGGTCGTTGGGATTTTCGGAGACTTCTTGAAAGGAACCGAAGCACCCGACCCAATATTTTCCTCTCTCAAACTCCAATTAGAAGCGTTAGGCAGGAACAAATCTGCACGGCTACCTGTACTGGTAGACCTCAAGTGAGCATCCTTCCTTTCTCCCCCTTCGCTCTTCTCATTACTCACCATCCATTTTGTCGCCTTTTTTCCTTAGAAACATCGCCAAAAACATTGAAACCTCCACCATCCGTTACTATAACGGCTCCCTTCCATCCCCGCCTTGCTCTGAGGGAGTCCTCTGGTATGTCTCTGAGACGCCCCTTCGCCTCGGCAACGAGGAATTCCAGGGCCTCAAGAAGATCACAAAGTTCAATTCCAGGCACATCCAGAACGATATCGGTTTGCCGAACTTGCTGGCTATGGCTTGTGAGGGAGAGAAATGTATGAGAGAAGATGAATAATTGGCCAAGTTTCTCTTTGCTCGAAGGTAAATAAATAAATAATGGGTTGTTCTGGGAGGCTTTGTACTTTGTGTTTTGCAATTTGATGTTTTTTCTTTCTCCATAATCCTCCCTTAACCCCCATTGACCGCCTCCATGAATGTGATATGTGAACATATCTCTACTCGGTGTGAATGATAATACACCCATTGCCCTGAAATATTTGCTAAGAAATTTACTTGAATGAATAAAACCTTAATACTGATCAAGCGCCATGGAGCCTGTCAGTTATTATACTCTAATAACTCTATGAAAAAATCCAATTGACTAAGTTCATGTGCTAGGCAAGCCATACACTCTGCTGCCCCTGGATAATAAAGTCCTAGAATGTTATCATGACATTGTATTTACCTTTCATATCACAAGATGGCAAATCAAGAGAGCATCCTTTTCTTTGAAATTCCAGTTGGTTCCCATCAACGGGGGAGGCTTGCCTGCTGACTACTACTTTGGGACTTGTTACAAGTTCTTGTTCTTAGAAGTAGAACTCAAGTTAGCTTTTGGGAGAGTACCACGAGGGTAGCATAAACTCAATTCCTCCATTTCACTAAAACATTCAATGACAGTCACTATCCTCTCATCTATCGCCCTATTTTCAAACTCTCCATCAAGGCAATGTTATCTGCAACAATTTTGAGTAGGGGGCTGTCACCGCGCATTAAGTGTAATATGTTGGGATCTCCCGTTACGTCTTAGACCGAACACGTCCCACCCCATACTACAGAAAAACAACTGTGCCATTCTAGATACCTCCTTCCCTAAAACTTGCTGTCAAGAGGCCCGTTGTCCCTTTTATTGATTAAAAAAACTAGTGCTCGCGGTTGACAAGGACACCAGAACCTCCAAAAACCCCACCATTTCGGTGTAGGAGCTTAGATTAAGTGAAGTGCAGGTTAATTTTAACAGACAGCAGGAGCTGAGCAGTCTGTACCCCCTCCCATGACAATTTCCTGCGCACTGTGCTCCCAAAAATACTCCTTCCTCCATCAAATTTCACGTACCTTCCCTATTACCAGATTCCAGAACTTCGAACCTCGCTAGCAGGACTCACTCGCCAGGTATGAACTGCCGACAACTGTGCTCACAAGCCCGTTTTCTGTTCCTCATCTACCCCCGTTATATTTGAGTATAGTTTGCTCACCTTCTGAACATCCGATAGCCCCGATCTCTGCCAGTTTCCTAGAGCGAACTGGATTGCGCATAGGGGAGGCCTGAAAAAAAACGAAAAGAAAAGAAAGAGAAAACCCCTGGGGATAAGGTTATAGTGCAATCCCGCCATGGTTAAAGGATTCTTCACTTCGCTTATCTTCCAAAGAAAGAACTAACGGTATTGCTTGCTATCCCCAGAAACTAGAGAGTACAGGATCACAGGAATGTCCAGACAACGCCCCGATGCCAGCAAAAAGGCTGCCAGTGGAGAGAGACATCCCAAAACAGTGACCGCATTCCTACGCCATCTGACCAACAGATCACGAGTTGAAATCCTTTCTATGAAGATCGAGCTCCCGCTATCGCGTCCATCATCCTCGAATAGAACACACAGACGGGTACTAGTTTGTGTTCCTGGCTAGCTGGAGGCCTGAAGTGCTGCCATGAAGATGGTTTTCTAGTGAAGTGCAGTGGGAGGTTACTTCACTTTACTCCTCTCTGCTATCTCAAAAGGGTGGTGGTAATCATATGTTTCCTGGTCTGAAAAGCGTTAGATGCAGGGAGATACTATGTGCAGACTCGTCGCTGAAGGCTAGGGGATTATGAACCTTGGAAACTCCAGATGTGGGTTCGAGTTGTAGGGGGAATTATTGCATGAGAGCTGGGTCCCTGATCTTGTTGAGTTGTGAATGAGCTGGCTGGGGTTCGAGAGCGACCGAAAACTTGGGATCCTTTTTACCTGATGATACTTTGGATAATACCTCTCCTTTTACAATCCTGAGATATGGTTTAGTAGTGAGCAGAGTTCATAAGAGGGACAGCGAGGAAGCGTACAATAGAGTAGATTAGCGATGGGTTTTTAGTACTTTACTCTAGTCCTAATGAGCATAGCTAAGAGTTCAGCATTCCTCTTTAGGAAACTATGTATCTAGACTCTACGTGCAGTCTGATATACTTCTACTCTTACTTACCTCTCACGATGGTCTAGGTGTTCGTATTCACCCCGAGGCCGAAGGAAGGTAGATATAGGGTACAGCCGTCTTCGCTACTCTAAAGTTTGAAACGGTAGGGCCGAGTCCCTTATCTATCCTTCTAGGAAATTGCTAGATATCAAACAGGCCTACCCCACAGAACCAGGGCACTGGGAAGTCAAGACAGACCTAAGAGATTTTCGTAAAGATGGCCCCGCCCACCTACATCGCCAGAGCAAAAAGTTGATTCCCAGTTCTGGGAATTGTTTAGTGCCCAGCTTGTGGTCTTTCGTGATGCTAATGCCAGCTAGAAACTCGCCCCAGGTTCGCATACTGTGAAGAGGCCGTAGTGAGGGGTTAGGCACCCTAATACATTTTGTTTTGGGTATTATGGAATCTGCCCATTGTGGGTGGAGTTCCTATGCCCATAGGGTTAGGAATCTTGGCTATGTGCAGGCGTTTACCCCACAGCTAAAAGACTTGCAGCTGGGGCTGGTGAGATATCAACAAGGAGAACTCTGGATGCGTAGTCAATAGCTTCCGCTAAATTTCTACACCGTGGAAAAGTCCTAGAGTCTTCAGCAAGAAAGGTTCATCAGAAGCTTCGGCGTCAGCTACAGTATCGTAACCGAGGGAAATCATGAATGAAACATGTAGGAAATCAACGTGAGGTCTAATTTTGCTCTCGCAGTTGCACCTCAGCCCTGGAGCAAACGCTGGCACCACTGAATCAAGATGGAGACCGACGATCGAGCAGCCATGGCAGCCTTCAGCTCAACACATCTGGCCCATTTCGATTTTGCTCACTAAAAATCTCAATACTAAATCGATTAGAAAAGCCCTCTATCCTCTGTGACTACAGCATTCGAAGATCACAGGTTTTTCCAGCTCACATCTTTACCCCGTGACCCAAATTACCACTTCCCATTACTCCTTGATATTCCTCGCCGATGATTCTCCGGGGGGCAGTGTAGCCCCATCCATCATTTCTATGCCAAAAACCTGATAAAAGCCTGCACTTTGATAAACACTTTGATAAACTCCATTACGCGCTTCTCAATCGCGTGCTCGTAGCAAAAAACAAACAACATGACTCTAGTGCCATATCAACGAAAGTACCACATCTGGAACACGTTAGCTGGATGAGGGATCGAGATGCTCGTTGTAGAGATGCCACCTTGTGATTTCCTTCTGGAAATTTCCGCCCAATGAGCGCGCAAGCCTTTTTTTAGAACAACCACCTTGAAAATACGGATGATCTGTTATTACTGCACTGTCCTTTTGTAATGACGAATCCGTGATGCTGAAAAAGCGCTACTATATTTAGTACATTCCCAAAGACAGGTAGAGCAGCAGTATATGCATTGCCTCCAGCCATGCACCCCCGAAATACGGTTTCCTTTTACTCCTTCCACGGCACTTCCCGCGGGGGGTGAACGCGCTTCGTGATCCCAGGAGCATTACCTCGTACTTGGTACGATATCAAACATGATGTACGAGTGAGTTTCTATGATCGAACGCTTTATCCTGCCTGTTGAAGAGGAAACGGTATCCGTCTCATTTTGGAAAACCTGCGGACCAATCAGCTGATGATGGCTTACCTGACGGCTTACTGGTCAACCTATCAATACCCATGCCCAGACTACTTGGCAATCCGAGCACAAACAAACAGCTCTTTTCGCCGGAATTGGAAACCGTCTTCGTTCCAGAAGGACCAATTGTCTGACTGTCGGATCGAATTTCTTGATTCTTGGCACGACTCGGCGTCGAATCGCAGGGCTCTCTCGGGCAATGCACTGACGCAGGCATAATGCCGTAGGCTATCGGCAACCGCGTACTCGAGTACATACTCTCGCCTCATGTAGGGCGTCATTGGCCCGGTGTGACCCTGGAGAATAGCAGCAAGTGGTTTCGCCTGACAGAGCTTACTGTTGGGTTTGCTCGTCATCGTCCTTCCCGTGTTGCCCTAGCTATCGCGGGGAGTAATTCATGTACAATATCCTTTTCATGAACCATATCTCGCAAGCCCGAGCTTAGGAGGGGGGGATTCGTTCTCGTATCAAGCGGGACGGAAAGATGAGAAAGTTGCTGCCCAAGCTTGCCTGGGCTAATAATGATTGGCCGTGAGTAAAGCTCGCACCAACTCGTTGAGAAAAATACACCCCCTGTCCCACAACAAAACGCTATGGCCAATAGGTTATTGCATTCCTCTGGTTAGTCTCCTGTGGATTCCTGACTTTGAGGTTTTTGCACAGCCTGGTGAGATTCTTTGCCCGGTATTCACACCAAACAACCCACCCTGCTAATATGTATGTATGTGAAAGGTATGGGTATGGTAAGTACAGTACGGTTAATCCATAGGGAGATATCAAAGAGGTATTTTATAATTAGGAGGCCTCTGGAGGGCAGCCCACACAAATCTCGGGACGCAGAAAAGAAAAGAAAAATCGAATAAGCCCATAAACGAAGAACCCCGCGCCTACCGCGTAGGCAAACCCAAACTCTTCTTTTTCTTTCCTTACCCCCTGGGAAAAAAAATTCCAAAAAATATCGTTGGTTAGTCGCAGGCAGGGAATAGAAAGCACAGGAACTGTATAGTATGCGCCCTAACAGCATTTTTTTGTCCGCGTGAGTATTTTATTTCTCGCAATGGAATGCTCGATTAAAGGAGCGTATCGTCGACCGTCAACCAAAGTCTATCTTGCCGATCATAGAGCTAGAGAGAAACAGAACGAGTGATGTAAGGTGAGAGCCTTCCCAGGACCCCGGAAATTGGGTGTTTTTTTTACACACCGTGTGCTTCTTGCCCGACGACGGGCGCTCGGGCTGTCTAGGCCTAAGTCAAGTGGACCGTCGGGATGTTGGAGTTCCCTACGCGGGAAAAAACCTACATACATCTCATAAAGCACATGACGATTATGAAATAAGTTACCACCACGATAAACATTTTGCACTACCATAATGCGAATCTTACCCTTGATATCTCGGTATTTGGTCGATAGGCGCTTTTCCCTTGATTTCTTTTTTTTTTTTCCCACTACAAGAAGCTGTCATTCTCTCCCATCCTTCTCACTCTCTTCCCGGTGATGAATAAAACACCGCAAAGCCTGCGAATGAGGATTGACCAGATCCACGTGTCGGGATAACAGTACCTCCCAGTACCGCCGGACCGATATCTGCACACTATCGCCTCGGAGCATCAATCTGAGCATTCAAGTTTCTTCGGGTATCCTGGGAAAAGCTCAATCACATTCTCAGCCTCGCTCAGCCTTCCAAAAAGCAATTTATGATATAGACTACCCAAAGAAGGGGGGTGGGCTTCGAATTTGAGACGGTGGCTTTTTTGGCGGCCCGCCCCGCACATGTAAGTCTCGTTGAGAGGGTTGGTTCCTCTTCATCGTTGGAATGAAATAACTCCGCTTGGATTGTGGATCGGGTGGTGGGAGGGCAGAGAGAGTGCTCGTTGGTGGTTAGTTATGATTAACGAACGTGCGAGGAGGGTCAACTTATGGTAATAAATTAATGAACGGTAGGATAGATTGCCGGTAATGTGAGGTGATCAGGCTACTAAAAAGATTTACCTGCCGGCCACCAAAGTAATGAGAAGGATGATCATGGGAACATCCATCTATCTCCAGTATGGCCGGCGGAGATGATGCGTAGGGTGGAATAAAACCCTGACTTGTCAGGAGTGGGAAGAAAACAAAGTGCGATATCAATATATGCATGTCCTTGGGCCCAGTCTAGTGATTTCTGATGATGATTCCAGCACTTACCAATGCGAAAACGATGCAACTGACTGATGTACAAGGATAGGTAGGTCATCAATGATCTACTACGGTACCCCAGAAATCATACCGGTAGCACCATCCTGCAAGTCCAGACCTATCAAGCCCAAGAGTTGCACATTCCTCATTTTGGAAGCAAAGTGAGAAATCCATCTATTAACCCACTGGTGAGAATCAGGTGCCATATAGGTGCCCTAGCATACAAAAAAGTCTCAAGTAGACCTCATCTACTAAGTTCTTCAGATACCTAGAGCTTTCTCTCAGCGGTGAGGTTCGAATGTACCTAGCCGAGGGCTACGAATATGAAGGAACGTTAAGGCCTAACATGATGCGCCAAGTGTAAGAAACGCAAGATGAGTGATCTCCCATGACTGCTACTCAATAAAAACTGCCTCAAACTTTCATGTTGGGCGGGAATGCGCAGATAACTGATAATTTTGAGAAGCGGGGAAATGTGAGAAATTGCGAGATTTCGTAGCCTTGGGATATACACCCTGGAGGGGGCATTCGGGAAATCGGTTTACCAAAGCCTCAGCCTAGGGAAAACCCAATTGATCGGCCTGCTGCAGGCAGATGGACAGGGTGCCGGTGCCAATAACGCACTAACTGATTACAGACCACTTCCTTTTTAGAAGAACATAATAGGCGCCAAATTTGGCCTACCAGAATTAGTAGCATAAGTAACCGAAGAAGAGGGGAGTCTTTTAAGTTTTTCTTATTCCTCAATAAATCCCTACCGGGTGTGCACGCTTAATCACTCGCAAGAGATTGGTTCATTGGTTCACTGGTTCTTTCCCCTTCTCTCTTCTTTTTTTTCTTGAACATAATTTGTATTCTTGAGCCAACTATTGCTAGTCAGAAGACCCTTATCTGCAGGTCCACATTGGGGAGTATAATAGTTTTAATCTGCGTATTGCGCATCAACTTCGGAAAAGATGCGCATCGACCTTGATCCCCTGCTCGCTTTCGTGCATTTTCTCATAAAAAATCGCATAACGATAGCCCTTGTCGAACCCTTGACGCCCCAACCGAAAATAAAGGAAAGAAGAAATAAGACAATAACACCGAAAAGCGAATGTAAAAAAGAAGTAAAAGAAAACCCATGCCCCTAGCAAAAAGAAGAAGAAAAATCACCATCTACCGACACGTCTTGGAAGTCAACCAACGTAGGGTTTTCAAGCCATACTCAAGGTGATCCCCCGCAGCCACCAGATCCCCTGAGTCTAGATGAACCCGAGCCGACCTTAAGCTGTCATTTACAGTCTCTTTGTAATGGAACAGCTCTGACACTGGTGGTAGCGATATTTGATACTCTCCAACGATCGGCTGTGGACCTTGAACGGTTCCCAAGTGCAACAAGCTGTGCTGAGTAGCTGAGTAAACATTATGTTCAGGGCTCACAGTTGGGTCGGCATATGGTGTTGGGGGCGACATCTGGCCATGGTGGTGGTCCACGCTGTTTAACGAGCTCGAGTCGGAACATCTTCGCAGGTCGGCGCTAGCGTGCCCGTACGAGCGTGAAGCCGGCGACGTTCGTGTAATGCTGATCATCGCGTTTGAGTTTACTCCTTGGTTGCGCTGGGAGCTTTGAATAAGCTTCTCATTCTCTCTTTCTCTCGTCCAAGACGTCCACAAAGGCTCAAACTGAAATTCCGCAGGCCCAAATGGCGGGCGGGAGAGGAGATTGAGAACATACCGGAGTTTTCTTGAACCACTTCCATTCCTTAAACTTCTGCTTGTACGCCCGCTCACTATTTTATAAGCATTAGTATACCTTTATTTTCTTTTTCTTTTAGGGTTTGTTCTTTTAGAAATTACCTCGCGGTAAAGTTATGCTGTTTCTGCATGATCTCTTGCATTTGCGACAATTTCATATTGCGCACCATGTAGCTATCAAATGTTAGCTGGAAGGGCCACCTCCGAATGGGCAAAGAATGGAGGAGGAAATTACAGCTCATGCATCCTCGACTTCTCTCGGTCCCAAGCTTTGGTCATCTTGAATATTTAATAGAGTGTTGGCTCTGACAGGGTTGGAAGAGAGAGACGAAAGCTGGTGTGTACAAGAGACAGCAGCAGCAATTCTGTGTTGTAGAGCTGGAAGGACAAGAGCTTGGGTGTTCGCACGCTTTGACACTTTTGAATTTCGAGAGAGTCTGAAGAAGAGTGCTCGCCGAGTTTATAAAGTCCTGTAATAGTCGACTAAACCGAGCGGTTGCTTGAGGTTTTAAGGCTCTCAGCCTCGCCAAGTCAAAAGAGGATACCTTAGAGCAGATGGATGAGTGCACTCACGGGGTGAGGAGTGTGGTTGTACAAGGCTCTATTCAAAATGCTGCTAATTATTTAATCGAAGTCGGCGCCTGACCCATCCTCCTTCCTTGCTACATTGTAGTGACTACGGCCACGTCGAGACCCAGTTTACTTCGCTTTGACTGTTGCCCCGCCTGTCGTCCGGCCAATGAGTTTTTTGTTGTGAATCAAGAGGCACCTTACAAGTACCCGCATAACCCGACAGCATCAATATGTGACCCAAAATTCCCTTTGCGGTAATTCATTAATAGTTTTTCCTACTATTCACCCTACGAGTCCCAAACTGTGTCCCTCCCTCCCACCCCCCACTTCCATCTCCCTGGTCTTTGGCCACTGACTGACAGGCCCTGGGTAGTATCGGTGTCAGCATATATTTTTCGCTCGTCCAAACTGCCGCCCCTAGAGTGTGGGCTATCAGGGGACCGGTGTGGGGACGAGTCGAACACTATTATTCGGCCCATGCAAAGGTACAGACAGCGAATCGATGGATTCGCCGCAATTGCAAAAGAACCCAGCTAGTAACACCGGCATGCCCCCGCCGGCGTGGGATAGCTCAGAAATCTCAAATACTGTATTATACCAACGTAGAAGGAAAGTATGCTCCCATTTGGGAACACTATGATTTCTACAACTAATGGTCCCCCTCTTTACTTCCGTTTGGCCCTTCAAACAGAACCAAGGAAAAAAGAAAAAGGAAAAACAATAACGAGAGAACATGAACATAAAAAGCAGACAATAGACGATAAAACGAAAATAAAACAAGCAAAGCAAAAGAACCTAAGAAAGCAAAGGCCAAAAAAAAAAGGAAAAGAAACCAAACCAAAGGGTTGCAAGCATTTTGTTTGTCCACAAATTAGATACACACCACCCACCCCTAATCAAGTCTCTATCTATCTAAACAGGGCTTCCAAATTCAAATACCTTTTTTCAAACCAGTCTCCATCCCGTGGTAGCGTATTTACACCCCCGATAAACTATTGCAGGGATCAAGTCCGGAATCATCGAGGCGATGCGCAAACTGCACTTTTAACGGTTTGCTGGCCCAGGTACCAGTTGCTTGAGGAGTATATCACCGGTACATATGCATCCAGTTAAGTGTCACGATTTGATTTGCACTTCGTTCGCAAGTGAATGTCGTCTTTTCTGGATTCAAAGAAAAATAACATACCCACTATCTCACCTCTACCCACCCGCCTGTGGTCGAGCGATATGCGGGCAGTCCCTGCCCCCTCGCACCCCACGAACCCCGCGAGTCACGAGGAAAAATAAAGCAAAAAAGAAATAAAGGAAAAAGTAAAATATGCTGGGAAAAGCAAGCAAGCGAGCCAGCACGTAGGAAAATCAATATCCCGAGAAAGTGAAGCAAAGTGAGATATGTCAACCAAGATGGGGGTAGTGAAAAATAACCGTGTCCTACTGTAATGTACTCGAGTATGATACTAGCATAATTATTGCCTGCCAAGCCGGTATGAATCACAAGGAAAATCTAGTGTGGTGGGCTATTGCGATCTGTGAGTGAGCCAGCGATGGGGAAAGAAAGGACAATACAGTAGGAAGAGACAGAAAAATAAACAAAAAAGCTCAGCCGTAGATATATATATTCTTTCCATTGCAAAACGTTTCAGCTACCGTGCATCCTTTTTCAAAACGAGATAGCCATTATTTCATTTTTTGGGACTCTCTCGTCCGTGTGCATGGCAGGTAGGTCTCGTAAGCCCTTCCAGGTCCATCGGATGCTATTCCCCGACAACCGGTATTCCTTCATTCACGTCAAACTCACGGGCTTATTTTCCTTTCTCTTTTACCCCGGAAGTCAAAAAAATCGGGACAGATCATTGGAAAGAGAACTCGGAATGTGGGACTGGGAGGACAAAAAAACCAAGAAAGCCAAAAAAACCACCGTACTACCTACGCTTTAGTGCCTACGGGGAACACACGAAAAAGCAAACTTGGAGTCCAAAAATGAAACCCATTCCCCGAGGAAAAAAAGAAAGGAAAAGGAAAAAGAAAAGGAAATGTAGTCAAAAACTTGCTTTTTTCCTGTGAAGGGGAAAACCGAAAAGTGAACAAACATTGACGGTGCCTGTGACACACTACTCGCCCCAAAATGTTTCCCACACACCCACCCAAAGCCTGGATTCCTCCTTCCTGCCCTCTTCCATCACTGCCCCGAAATGGCCGAGTGATATACCATGACCGCACTATACTTAGAGGCTCTTGTTTTTTTCTTTTTTCTCTTTTCATCCCCTCGAGGTTGGTAACGCATAAGCTACTCGAGTATGCATTGGTGCAGGCGAACCAGGAGCCAAACTTCGTAGTGGTGGTGGTGATGGAAAGGTCGCTTGGTTTCTTTCTTTTCTAGGTCGGCGAGTCCATGGGCACAGCCGTTTTCGCCGCCTGCTTTACTCGGCTTGCTTGCCAGGTTGTTAGGTCAGAGAGAAAAAACAACACGTTTCTAGTGGCACAAGTTGGACACTAGACCAAACTTAAGCTAACTCAACTAACAATACTGTGATTATTCCCTGCTACTTTAGCGCCTTCGCTCGATTTTTGGTGCCCCGCCGCACAGCGGCCAAATTTAGTACCGTACAAGATTGCTACGGTGCGATTCCACTGCCGTGGTGCACTGAGAAGGAGGGGGGTGGGGGAAGTAAATAATGAAGGGATAGAACGAGGGAGGGAGGGGAGCCGAAATAGTTCTACATAAAGTGGGGAAATCACATATATGCACCTTCGCAGCCAATTTAGTTGACTAAGTGTAACACCGACCGTACTATTTCGCGACATTGTGTGAGAGACAAGCTTTTCCTAGCTATACAGCATTGTTCTCCCCTGAGACACCGCCGCCTTCTCCTCTTCCCTTCTACATACCTCCCATCCTTCTTTTTTTTTCTTGTTTTACAATATCGCTTTCTTACTATTTCCCTCTTGAGAAACTTGGGGGGGAAACGTCGCAGACGTCCGTCTCTTTTACTACATTCTTGCTACGAAAGAGAACCAATTATTTGCAAAAAAAGAAAGAAAAAAACTAATAAAATAAAATATTAAAAGTTTTTTACTCCTCTGCCCTCGTCTTGTACCACTTGTGCAGACAGTATGGGATTTGTACGGTAATAACTCATTCCTACTTGCTTACTTGGCTATTCACTCCACTCCACTCTATTATTCATTTCCGCATCACCCAAGGTGAATAAATAAATAAATAAATAGGCTAAGAAAGAAAAAAGGAAAGCAAAGAAACCAATCTTTTGCTAAATTCGGTTCAACTTAACTTCTACTCCGCGCTCCACTCATTTGGGAACTTCCTAACACTCTCTGCCCTGATAAGAGCATAAATCGGGATACAACACAGCCTACCAAACGATAGTTTCACGAATAGGCGAGCGCGTCAGTCAAAAACGAATCTCAAGACAAAGCAAAGAAAAGAGAGCAAAAACCAATTTTTGGAAAGAAATTGTTCACACTTACCAAATCAGGTCTCGTGCACGACGGCGATGTTGAGCCAAACGTGCTCACAGCCACATCGTCGGTATCAAAGTTGATTTCTACCTGTTGTGACGTAGCACGTGATGGGTCGCTCAGTAAGTAGTTGTGCGGGGAGAGGAAGACGCTGGACTGGGCTGTCGTGAAGACGGTGTTCGGTAGATCTCCGGTGTGGGGGACGTGGTGCATTCCCAAGTTGAACCAGACGACACTGTTTGAGACGTGAGCACTGATTTTAGTACGATGTTCTTCCCCTATGTCTTTTTGTTTGGCACAAGACGGTATGAGAGAAGGGGATACTACGCACATGTCTTCCTGAAGTAATGATTCTCCATCAAAATATTTTGCAAAGTTGATGAGTGGGTCCTTCGGGTTCATGGAATTCGCAGCTGCCGCCGAACGCTGTTCAGTGTCCTTATGCTTCGTAACGTAAAGGTGATGAGTGGCAAACTCTGCTGCCTTTTGAAGGTTACTAGAGTTTTGAACCGTGAGATGGATAGGTGTTCCAGTTCCTACACAATTTACGTAGAAAATATTATTAGCTCCGTTTTCCCTTCAAGCATTACCGATGCTGGTTTCATCCTCTCGGAAATCTACTCACCAGGCATGATCCTATATCCAGGAGATGATCCGAATTTGTTTGGCTGATCTTTGTTCACCACAAAATACATAGCAGCACTATTTGTAGCCCAATTTATCTTTCCCTCGTTTTCATTTTCGACTGAAGAACGTTCAAGACGCATAGTATTCCTCGGGGAAGTCGACCAAACATAACTGGGAGGTAGGAGGTCAGCATCGTGAGAGTCTTAGAAAAGAGAGGTTAAATAGTCACTGGTAATCTTACTCTGTGGTTGTTGGTACGACCTCGACCCTCTCAAAGGTATTCTTCGTCCCGAGAATATCCAGATCCGCTTTGAAATTCAAAACATGATCATGCATGGACCCGGATGTGGCATCGTGGATTTGGTATCCATAGTCTTCGTTATGGGCGTAGAAAGCTGACTGAATGTAGCCTGAAGCCCTCACTTTAATTTCTATCGAGCCGTCGAGGTAGAAGTTGTAATCGAAATTATAGTCATAGTTGCCGATTGTTGCCACGAACCTAAGTGTGAAGATGGTATTCCTAGTTATAGAAAGGTAGGAAGAGGCGGTGTGCCTCTGTAGGGGGTATCCGGCATCATGCTCGAACAAGCAGATACTGTTCCTGTTGTTTGTGGTGTTGCCATTCTCATGCACCGTCGAGTCAAGAAACGTGGAGTAGGCGGGGCAATCGTAGCCGGGAACTAGCTCAAATACATCAGGCCCAAACCCGTAGTAACTATCTAGGTACGCCGTTCCACTCTGCGTGGGGTCGTTTCCGGCGTAATGAGCAATTGCCTCTTGCAGACCAAGCTCATAGATGATCCTTTTGCCCTTGTACTTAATATCATATAGATTGACTCCTGTGTCTCTATTGAACCCAATGTAAAAAGCGAAGTCCATCCATTCAACATACTTGGCATCTTTGTCGACTGCGAATCGCTGTCCGTCGGGCTGGATTTGTATTGGGGGAGACCGTATGTCTAGCGGGGGCGCTGTACCAGTCTGGCCGGTGCCAGTCCATTGTCCATCGACTTGCTTAGTGAGCTTTTTAAAGCCAGGGGAAATCCAAGCAGCCCGAAACTCATCAATGCTTTTATAAAGCTTGTTGTCGTAGAGAATATTAAGTAAACTCCACCCCTGCAAATCACGTCCAGTGATGTCTAACCGGTCAAGTTAGCTTGATGTCGGAGTGGGGGCCAAAGTTAAACCAGCGGCTAACCTAATTTGAGATAGAGACCCTGGGGGAGAAGAGTATAAGAATCATAATCACTAGTTGGGTTAGACCAAAATTGAACCCAACTAATAATTCTTCCGTTCTCTTCCCAGAGGGGATCTATCGGCCGAAAATTCGAATCAGTGGAATCCTAAGAAAGTATCAGTGATTAGCTGCTAGTGAACTCTACACTTCGCAAAGGCCTCGGAGTCGGAGAGTAGGAGCACCTCTACAACTTACCGTTCCCAAAATGTCTAGAGTGATATCAGACATATTTGCGGCAATGAGAGAAAGCCATATTCTTTGAGACTCCTCATCCGCAGCATAATTTGGAGACTTCCCCTCCCCTTTATTGTAGACATAGTTTAGTGGCTCAATCTTGGTAACGCTTTGCACAACCGGAATCGGTCCAACCTAGTTTACAAATTCCAATTGTTAGATCCCAAATAGATTCCATACGTATTATGCCAAAGCGAAAGAAAGAGTATATCTTACCATGTACTCTTGCCAGTAGGGATTTTCCGTCGCACCATAAGAGATAACAACCCTAGCATATCTCTTTGGCGCGGGCCCCGAGCCATCCAAATAGGGCAAGACATCAGTCTTGTTCGGTGCTAAAAGCTCCGTAACGGTAACCCAATTATCCCAAGTAGACGCATTCTCATAGGCCGTCAAGTTCAACCCCTGAGCTGGAGCGTGAAGCCATGAAAGAAGATCTATAATTTCGGTGTCGCTTAGAGGCTTCCATGGGTTAGGTTTGGGCGCGGTTACCAAAGGGTTGGAGGGTGCAGTGCAGTTCTCATGCCTGGGGTACAAATGTGTACTTCGAGGGCTGAAGCGTGGGGGAGAGCTGGGAGCCGCATGTACTGCCAGTTCCGAAGCTATGACAGCTAGACTTGCGAGAATTCCTCCTAGACGAACCATATTTGTTTAAAACGCTCGTCTTCAGATTAGTGGGGAATAGTATCTGTGGATGGATTGAACTCTCTTTTTATGTGCTGTAGAAGAACGTCGGCCGCCGGCCGCTTATATACAACTTTTCACGACACTACCCTAGAGGATGAGCAGCTGCAGTATTCCGCCTTGACTGCCACAGGCAGGTCACTCGATACGAGCAAAGTAAAAACTTGTGAAAGAAATAACGCGGGTCATCTTCTTGAAAGAGGCAGAATTTCAACTTCATTACCGAGGGCCTTATGTGCGTGGCAGGGTTTAAGAGTTGATAGCACAAGCGGACACCCGAATGTCCTCCGGTGTAAGGGACCACATTAGGTACACCACATCTATAGGCAAGAACCCAACACAAGCTAGTGTCCAAAAATCCATACAACCCTTTCAATCCAATTCGGCAGATAAGTAATCATAGCGGGCTAGTTAGGTGGCAAGGGTTCGATAATATATTTTGGTCTTGAATATCTTGGTAGGTAGACATCGCCCCACGGATGGTATGATATATATAAAAAAGAAGCCAAGACACGTTTCACCGATGAACCTGGGAAAGAAGTCTTAGTGTCTCGCTGTTCCTCCTACTTTAGGTGGTTCAAAGTGCTATCGGCAGATGTTTAAACCGTTTAAGGAGATGGTCCGCTTTGACAAGACATTCCACGACTGCAAAGCTAAATAATTCTACAATGGTATCCCCATGCTGGAAAATACGAGTACTCTGGATAGTTCGTCTGTCTCTCGCCAGGTATGGTAGAGCTATTTTCTACACCACTTCTCTAAGAGAAATACGTTTAGCACGGAGACTGAATGACCCGCGACCTAAAGTTAAGCTCTAACCTAAAACCACGTGGATCCCTCCTCCAAGGAAATCTTGCTAATTCTTGCACGATCATCTTTTCGGTCGATGCCATAGCTGAAATTCTTCAAGCGATGCTAATTTTAAAGCTATCCAGCTCGCAGCCCAATAATTGATAAAGGGCTGAATTTCTGACACCCTACGGGAACGATACTAAAATTCCTTGCAGTACCCAATAAACACCATGGTGAAGTGGCTCCAATGGCCACGGGTTTTGCTACCCATGGTAGTTGCGTTGCTCGATGCCATATATATCTGTCGGGTGACTTCAAGGTCTTCAAGATTGCACTTAAGTGCGCAAAGGTAAAAAAGACAACGGGACCAACTATCTCTTGGACAGCTGAGGCGGTGGAAGATTTTGTGCTTCTCAGTGCCTAAGATGGCTAAGCCATTGCCTCGCATTCTTCAGCAACGATAAGCGTGCCATGATCGTACGGCTAATATTAGCTATGGCCTGAATACGGAAAACACTTGCTGCGGTCCGAAGTTTTCTCATCGCGAAGCCGCAGCAACTGATAAAAGCTGCTTACTAACCTGGGCCGCAAACACTGACAAGGGCACAAAATTACCCACCGTTTCAGCAGTCTGGGGGGGATAAACGTTTAAACAGATGACTGCCTAGTTTCTTCACTTGTCATTAACATGAAAAGTGAGGGAATGGATCGATCCTAAGTGCGAATCTGGAATGATTATTAATCGTGTAAGTAGTCTAAACATATTAATCATTCATCTGCAAATAGAGAGAAGCTGATTGCCAAGGGTTGGCAAACATGGTACGTACTGGTAGTTGATTCTTGGGTACAGACCGTACAGCACAATCACACTCCGTTATCCCGGATCTCCATAATCCAAATACCTCGCTGTTCCGTATAAACCTCTGAGAGTTCTAAATTTCTTTTATACCAAAACTTGTCCTATTATCCCGGACCCCCGCTACACCGGATTCTTTAGATCTTAGCCGTCTAGAATAGCCAGGTGCGACTGGACGGGAAAATCTCGTGAAACCGACTATCTCTGCCAGCCTGTAATCTTCAGACTCAGATAACTGCCTCTAAGAATGACACCGCTCTCCCGGCGCAATACTATAAGATCAGCCCACGAGATTTTATTAGCCAATATTCGCAATTCTCCTAGCTTGCCCAGCCATACCTATCATGAGCTGACGGGCTGATTTCCGCCGATAATCTCATATCGCATAATCTGGTGAAACTCGTTTATCGCTAAGAGGTCAGAATAAGGTGGTCAGGATTTCTCACAAAGTAACCCTTCCTAGTTAGCCGTTTCCTTAAAATAGAGGACAAAATGCTGTGAGAAAGATGCCTAGGGTAAATATTTGTTAAAATCCTATCCCCAAAGGCTACTCTCTACTCAATGAAGCTCGTATATTTCGCCAAACCTTCTTTCAACCTCTTAGCGTGAAAACGAGTTTCGCCAGATTATGCGGTACTGGATCTCAAGAGCCTTTATGGTATTGCACTCGAGCACCCGCACCGCACCGACAGGGCTCCAATTCTCCAGGATCAGTGATCTTGTAGCGCACCGTATGCAGCTTTCCATCCAGGAATGATATACAGAAGAATGTGTGCCGGGTAGGTGCTGCTAATAAACCATGATATTGAGTGTGATACAAGAATGACGAGCTACCGGTACCTAAGTGAAGGCCCCGAACGAAGTATTAGAACGGCACCTACTAATAGCACCCAACTAATGCGTAATACAGCCAATGACCGCGGTCTCTCAAAAAACCCACTAGGGTTTGATGCTGAAGCATGTCCCTACCCGTTTCTTATGAAGCACGGGTAGTCTAACAAGCTTGGCGAGCCTTTACCCTTGTGGTTAATACGGATCCCAGACCGTAGGTACCCGAAAACAGAGGGTATTTTGTATTGGCGCCTAGACACGCACAAATTTTTTATCATGCAACAGACTTTGTGCTTGGTGTGATCCCCTTTTCTATTTAATGGGGGCGAATTAGAAGTTTTTTTCTCCCTAAACTAAACAACGGTATTTGCTGCAATATGTATTTTTATATTATTCAACTGAACAAGCAGGATCCTAATATGTATTGATTTATTCACCTTCAGCTCAAAGATTAGAACAAAGGAATCCTTATTCCTCTCCAAAATAAAAGTATATACCGCTAGCTTAATCACATACTACTTTGTAATCCTGTGAATACACTTATTTTCCTGTCATTCAGAAGACCTCAACCCTACCAGAAAACCAAAATTCTAGTAAATAAGGCTGGGCCCTCTGTGTACCCGGGCATGTGAGTAAGGATCGGAAAATTGTTTCCGCTGATCCCATATACAGTAGACCTCTATGGAGACGAGGGCTATATTTTCAGATCCTCATAAACACACCCAAGCACTGCGGGTATTTTCTGAGAAAAAATGAGGCAAAAAAGGGAAAAAACAAGAGGGGGCAAGTGATAAAAAATGACTTGTTATCCCGAGCTCCTGTCTCTATTTTGCACTCTGCAGTAGTGTACCACTGCCTCTGCGATCAGGCTCCAGATTATGCGCCCAAAATGCGAATTATCAGCTAATTTGACAGAAGTCCACCACCGCCCGCCGCAGCCAATCCATTTTCCTTGTCCTCTCGGGCGGGAGACATATTTCCGCACCGGCCCTATCAACCCTGCGGGGAGGAGGTGTCGGCACCCCAGCCCGGCCCCGCTCTTATCCATTACACATTTTCGTGCGCCCGCGTCAAATCCACACAAAATTTAAAGGCTTCTTTAATTTTCCCCGAAGGGGCAATTTGGGCGGATGGAATTTTGTCTACCGTACTCTACTTGTCTGTCAGAGTCGCCCTAGGTTTTTTCATCGGTTAACCTGATTAGTACTCCGTTTATCTCGCGATGTAGTGAAGAGCACATTTCGCCTCGCCACACGGTGTGCCCTTTCCCTTTCAGCCTTATGGGTCGGTAATAATACCTTACGAGCGCAGAAGGCTCAACGAACGTGGGGCATATATTAAGCCCTGCGGTCGCAATGTTTGTATGCCAATACTGTACGTGTACAGTATGATACTATGGTACTTGTGCTAGTTTGTCGTGCCCCAGACAGGTCCGTCTTATTACTATTTTTTCCTCCTTTTTCCCCACCGGTTTAAGTTTTGTCCGCCAGAGATAAGAAGTCTTTTAAGCCGAGCGTTCTCTTGTCTCCGCACAAAGTATTAGCATCATTTCTAGAACAGCTACCACAGGGCCATTGAAAGGGCAAATGAGTGTCAATTTTTAGCTTGGAGATGCCAGTTACGTCTCATCGCAAATAATCGCTCGAGATGCCCACAGATTTAATCTACCCTTCTTCGTTCGAGATGACTGGCCTTTTTTTTCTTTTTTTCCGCACAAGACCCATCGTGATCGCGATCTAGTTCTTTGGGTATCAAACGCGATGGTGCATATGGTACATGGGCAGTCTCTTGGGACTTGATCCTGTTTTCCAATCGAACGGCATCTCCCGCACACATAATGTCTAACTATCCACGAGGGCTGAGTCACGCACCGCATCACTCATGCCTTGCTATCTATAGTAAGAAAGTAGTCTACCCCAAAGAGGTTATCTTGTCGGATAAAAGCCCTAGGGCTTCTGGAACCTGAGGCGGGTTTGAAGTGCAAAGTGCATATCTGAAACGAAAGGGCTTGAAAATGTGGGGGAGGGGATGTCAGATGTATTGCCCCAGTTTTTTGTTTGCTGCCAAACCTTCTCCCGCTGTTATCAGATACAACCCAGGCCCTCTCGTTCGCTGGAACGATGGAATAAACGAGAGAGTTTTTTTTAACATAATAATATAAAAGACAAAAAAGCAAAAAAATACGACCAGGGCTGCTATCGTACTGTTCCGGTAAGGAACCCGCATTCGACCAGTCCCAGCGGTTCGCTCACGACTTTGGGTGGGCCCTAGAATTCTAGGAATCCAACAATAAAAAAGCGCAGGAGACCAAAGATAGGGTGGTCTAGGAGAAGGCAGTGCTATCATCACCGATCTAAGTTTAGCACCCTTTTTCTTTCTTTTCTTCTTTCCTTTTTTCCCATGCTTTCTCTCCTTTCAATCCTTGCTTGGCATACTACTTGCTTCCTACCTACCTGGTCATTCGATAAATCACGTCGTGACAAGGATAAACCCGTTGTGTCCTAAGACATGACAAGATATCACACGGGATCACTCGTGTGCCGTTAGTAGGTGATTGTAACATACCGATCGTAAGTCTCAGTCTTCCCTAAGACATACGTACGAACTACGTGAATGGTGGCAGGTTTTTTCATTTTCGTTTTGGTCTTTGTCTTTCTAATCTTCGTTTTCATGGTGTTATTAGGCCCTGGCCGTTTATCATCTGATAGCTGGACTCGCTTTCCCAGAATGTGCAATTCTTGCTCGTGTGCAAATAAGTGGGCTGGGTTTTCTGGGGAAGGTGAAGCTTAAGCTTACCGCATGTATTTGCCTTTTTCGAGCAGGCAATCTGTGTTGCGTCTCTCGGGGTCATGATATTCCGATCGCTTTTTCTCTGGCTGGCTTTGGTTATGGTGATGATGAGGTAAACTACATGCCTAAACGACTTTCTGTGAGAACTGGATTCATCCGGTGTCCGAATATGTCGATATCCCTTGGGTCCTTGCTCTGTGTGAGACCTAGTGGATACGCCTTCTTTCTTTTGGGTGGAATAATTGAATGCTCGGTGACCTTCTCGTGACACTTAGGACAAGGGAGGGGGACTACCTGTATCTGGTCAACCTACACTGCCCACTTGTCCTAGGCAAGAGGTATCTGAGAACAAGGATTCACAAAACGCATTGCGAAAGATCCATGCGTCTCTGAGCGCCCATACAAATCCTCAACCCCTGTTTTCTAATACTCCTTTCCTGGGCGAGTCCCTATGTTACCCATACCGCGAGCTCATAGCCATCACTAAGCCCCTGTCACCTGCATCCCATTCCATCCTAAGTAACCAATGATGCCAAAAGGTGTCGTGCTGCTGAATAGCGGACCTCACATCAACACTTGTCCTAGCCAAGAGGAATCCGGAAGCGGGTATTTGTAAAATATATGGCAAAACATCGTGCTTATGTAACCTAGTTGCGTCCCTCGAACTATCCTACCAGCTAGCTAGTAATCACAGTACGGGACGAGATACTCTGTGCGTATCACAAACCCACGACTCGTACCGGTATTTTCGGATATCCTTTGCCTGGGACAAGTACTGGTAGGGAAGAAGGTAAGCCGACCTAAGCCAATAGGCCAAGGGTTGGAAGTTATGTTAGGCAAAACACAAACAATTCCCCTCTTCCTCACTCAATCTAGATCACGTGGTCTTATAGTGACGGATTGAATCGTTTGCTTTCTGCTCGCTTGATTGCTTTCTTCGTCTTCGCCCTCCCTTTTTCCCTTTTGCCGCGGATAATTTATTAGGGCACTTGTAAGGCTGCGTCTCGCTACCGCGGGGTTAAATTGGATTTATTTATTTATCTATCTAACCATGGCACGGCACTGCATTCAACATTGGGGGAAGAAACAAAGCCCTCTTCTTGTTGCGTTTAAACGCTTGCTTTGTTTCGCTTTCTTGGGGTGATGCAATACCATTCTTCCTCAATTCATTTATCATAGAAGAGAAATGTTTTTAGAAAAAAAGCTATGTCGACACAACAGGCGCGAGTTTGTTTCTCATGCCGGTACTTGATTAATTCACGAGGATAGAAAATCAGGTAAAATCACTTACTGCCTCCCCCGCCCACCATTGTTCAGTTACCAGACTCACTCAGTCAAGGGGATCCTGGCATCCCGTTGAGCCCCGATCTTATTATCCAAATTGAGAGCCTGGTGGGGGATCAGGCACCCGCGGCAGATCCACATATAGTTTATAAATATTTATATGTTTGTACCTATCGGAGATCCCTCTTTCTCTTGAGAAAGTCCCTTGATTCCTTTTCGTCATAGGTACACCCGTAGTATATTTGTAGTTAAGTGACACGACATGGCAAGTTAACAAATATCTATTTAGGGACTCCCTCCTCCTTGCGCGAAAAGATCACGTTGTGGCTATAGGCTCCGCTAGCTAACCCTTCAAGAAGCACCACAGCGATCCGAGCACCCATCGCAAAGTGCAAATTTCTAGACCCCAAGCTTCAATCAGGAAGCGGTAGAACTTTTTTTTGGGAATGGTTTGGGTTTAACTTGGGCAGAAAAAAAGTAAAATAAGATATGACGTGATTATCTAAATGAATAGTAGACGCGCTGACTGGCTAGATAGTTTTTGCACTGCGGATGTGAATTGCACTACGATCTGGTTGACCGGCTTCTTTGCCGAGTCTGATATCTGGGGAAGATGAGAGATAATGAGGGAAGGAGAGGAAGGTGTACTAGTGCGTTACAGCACCACCCAAAGGCGCTTTATTGTCAGGAGAGCTGGTTTTACTAGTGAGTCTGGGAAGAAGGTTTTGCGCTGTCTAACTACTGTATTTTACCGTTGGAAATATGCCGTAGGGATGCTCTTAGGCAGTGTGAGGTATAGTACAATTTTCCTCACTACAGGAAGAATCGGGATCAAGATTGAAGAAAGTGATTAGCTCACTACTAGTTGTGTCACAAACCTCGAAATCACCTAACTTATCTCCTCCTTAGAAGACAACTCAAAGACTAGTCAAGACCCGAGTGGGTCAAACACTCGGTACGAACTCACAGTGAGGGCTCGCTCACAATCACACCGCCGCTGCATGACGGTGATGAAAAGAAACCGTCACAATTAAATTAAAATTGGGAATGCCGGTGCGCAGGTAGAACAAAGAGACCTAGTGCTCAACGTTAGACTCGTTCTAATCCCCCGCCGCCTCTTCTCGACTCCTCTTTCCGAATATACAGAGGACACCGGCAAAATAGGTGCAAAAAAGGTAGCGCGACCCTCTGACGACGACGCTTCTGTAAGCGCAGCAGCTTGTAGAAGACCGACTTGGTCAAGATCCTCTTAATGAACCCTTAGGTTGGGGGTGAGAGTAGGGGGAGCTAGGAGGATGATGAAAAACTTATGGATCTTTTCAGCGCTCTGCTCTAGACGCAATACCGATACAAGCAACGGGCAAGGATACAAAAGAGTTGCTTGCCACCTTACTCGCTGATCTCGCTCGGATCTCCCAAAGTCCGGGGCTCAGATGTCTACAATAACCATTTTAGCGCCCAAGTTGGGAGGAGATGCTTTTAAAAGACCGTTTTTGTACCACCTACTACCCGGGAGATCTCAAATCTTGCAATTAATAGCCTACTTGTACCACTGGTCAGAGAGTCTAGACTAAAGACATTTGTTCTCTTGATTTTTTTACTCCAGCTTAGCTTCTTATGTGCGTTACTGCTTGTGAGACTGGCGATAGGAGGTGTACAATACTGTGGTGGATGTAAACGGCCCATTTTGATATTTTCAATCTTCAGGTTTGCGCTGGTGTGCATCCGGAAACTGTAGCACCGGTACTTGTACTCAAAAGCTCACGCGGTAAGACGCAACCTATATTGGCCCCCGTCGCACTGGCCTAACGCTTTAAGCTCCCGGGGAAATAGACTGGTGTGTGTGGTGGGCAGGAGGTTGGGAAGAGCGCTCGAGGTTTAGTTTCAATGGTTTAGAGAGAGCCCAGCTCGGCCACACTCCACAAACCACGCAAGCTGTGATACCTACATATCTATGGCACCTTGTTGTGCTGACCGAAGAAAGCTCGTATGTAAGATGGTACGGCATTGCAGGGATCTCTGCCGGGTCAGTCTTCCGTGTCCTACAGGGTCGGGGAAATGGAGACTCCGGCTAGCTACCGGGGTGCGCTTGGGTTTCTGGGTTCTCCTATGATTTGCAAAATATCATTCATCTAGGCTAATTGTAGCTGGTTAATTTGTGATTATAGTGGGATTGCATTACTCTCTTTGTATTGGGGATTGCGGCTATCTTTGGTTTGTCACCGGCAGATAGTAGGTTTCTGATCACCGAGTTTGTGGGGGGGGTTTTGGAGAAAAGCCCAGGCATGTCAAGTATTCAGGCATAATTGAAAAATAGCTTCCGAAGAGATCACCACTTATCACCCGTATCAATTCGACAGAGGCTCTTTGCTACTGGTAACCTCCATACCGCTGACTTCTGCGAGGCTGATCCGATATAGAAGCAACCTACGAAATCTGCTCCTCTAAATTTGGAATCACACTCCCCGCGTGACGTATTGTTCATTATCGAAGGATGTGGTGATGTCTAACGGCAGTGGCATGCGGCTACATCTTCACTCACCCACTATCCCTCAATTACTCAATTCAACCAACCAACCAAGCCTGCAAGCAAGCACGCAGGATATTCCTCAAAGTGAGATGCAGAATGAAACCGTTAGAGGGAAGAACAGATAAATGAATGAGCATCACGGGGTTTCGACTTATCTCGGCCCGAGAGTCCAGGCACTTCTAACTCTTCAGGAGGGGGAGGCTTTCAATGAATTACGAGTACTGAAATCCAAGTGGTTGTTTCAATTAACTACTATTTTGGCTCACTTATTCATTTATTGACCTCGTCCACCCGTGGCTCTACTCTGCCTTGTGATCGGTGTTAATTAGGACATAAAATGAGTAATAATGAAAAAAGGACGGAAAACTGATATGACGCCCTCCAAAACAAGGACAGGAGAATAGAATGATAGAATGCTGGTACTGGGGGTTTCAATAACTTAACACCAAGGTAGGTATTTCGATAAATGTCTGCTACAGGTCCAGGGCTTGTTTCACCAAGTTTATGTCTAAACTGTTTAAGACTGTGATGGTACAGTATATCATGTCGGGGAGATGCCGCTTTTAATTTAAGCTATATTGTTTTCGAAATTCCTCCCTAGTCTATCTGATCAGTCGAAAAAAATACAATTATTTAATTGTCCTCATAGTCCTAGATTATTTAGTTGAAGTTTAGCAGGGTTACCCGCGATTACTCAGGGGCTTTTATTGTAAATACTTCTGCGATAGGGGGATGTATTTTGCGGTATCTAAGGCCTAGAGTTTGCACTATACAATTTGACCTGTTGTACGATTTATGTGAGTAGGAGGAAAAAAAGGAAAGTTGCCGAAATGGAGAGAGCTCATGCTTGTCTTGAGAGGTTCAAGTTCATCTGTAGGCTAAGGAAGTTATTCAACCTCACTTGGGATTTTTTTTCACTTCTCTGTTGGCGAGCGCTCTACAGTATGAGACAGGGAATTTTGTCCCGGTCCTTACTTTAGCGGGCATTATACCGGCTTTCCGAAAAAGGAAAAAAAGAACCTAAATTGCGTCACGGGCCCGGTTAAATAAAGGTGGGTTTAGAAAAAAGAATAAATGAAAGAACGGATGGAAAAAAAGAATGAGGGAAAGGAGGAAAGAAGGGCCGAAGGAGGGAAGGGCAGAATATGATCGCCAGGGGTGCGACAGTCAGTGCTTATTTCTGCTGTCCGTATCCAGTCAAGACTGTAATACACGAGTAGCACGTTCTCGGCAGGGGCGTTTCCCGTAAAGTGCAGAAGCTATTTGGGTTTTCTTTTATTTTTCGCACATTGATGCGAGCGGCTCGCTTGTGACATGGAGAGGAGAGAAGTGTAGGAATAAGGAACTTAGGTGAGTGTGGCTGACTGGGAGCGATGGAACTGATCTTGGACCTGATGGGCGAGAGGTTCGTGGAAACAGCGGCAGGCGAGAGGGGAAGGTGGGGGGAAGGTGGGGGGGAAGGGTGGGGCTATAGATAAGTAGGTAGATGGGTAGCAGAAAAGTGCCGCAAAGCCTCCGGCACAGATCAAAGTGAAGTTATCGCTCTCACTCTAGATTGTCGATGGTAGACCGGAAGATAAGCAGGACGGTCAGCCGGTCAGTATTCTAGAACATTAGGTGCCCTAGTTCTGTGACAAAAGTGCATTACTTCGGACAATTTTGCGGACGGATTGAGCTCTAATTTGAGGATTTGTTGAGGATTTGATCAGGGAATTCTAGAACTACTATTGACTAAGTATCTCCGAGTCTGGGAGTGAGGGGTTCTCCCCGGCGATTTCGGTATTTCTGCCCGAAGTTCTGCTTGACGTGTTCATGCGAAATCACTCGGGAATTGAGCCTCTGGCTCTGCTTGAGGAAACTAGTGAGGGTGGGGGTCATTGACTGAGGGCGGGGGAGGCTCTGAAACCAAATCTTCAAGGCAAAGATTTGTTGTCGATGGCCTGTGAGTGACTTGCCATGTCGAGCGAAATTTCAGGCGTAAAAGATGCTGACATTTGGGCACGGAAGTGCTAGACCCCCCCGCAAGCTATATCTAAAATTTAGAGGAAGCGAGATTAAACGGACTATCCAATGACATAACGGCAAAAACCCACTAACTGGTCGCTGCGAAAAATCATGTGGGCATTCAATTCCGACATCGCATAAGTTGACACTTGAGCTACTAAACAAATGGCTTAGTACGTTCTAAACAATAGACAGTTCGCACGGATGCAAATTGTAATTCAGAGGATTAAGATTGAGAAGTTCCACCAAGTGCCCAGAAGCACCTACCTCTCCCCTCACAATCTTTGGCACACACTGCAGGTATAAGCACACCTCCTAAACCCTCAGAGCTAGTTCTTGCTAAGCTGACCAACCCCTTAGCCCGACCGCTGAGAGCATCAGCTCCCACCAAAAAAAAGCTCAAACTAAGTCTTGCCCCACCATCAACCAAAAGGATGGACGTCTATCATAGTCATTGCTGAAACTCAGTAGATCTCCATGAGGCGGGGTTTAGATGAGAGGTTCATGTTAGGGGCCATAAACACCGTGATAAGCAGTGCTTCGCAAAACCCTCTCAAACAGGTTAGACGGCTACACAAAGGCGAAATAGTCTCAGAGCTAGATGGAGTGTTGGCTGCCTGCTGGTGGCTCCACTACTACCGCCGGTGGAACCTTTTTTCTCTCCGTGAGGGATGGGGTTTGGGTGCTTGGGAGTGGCGGGGATGGGGTTCTGGGGTGGCTACACGGTGTGGCGGCCGGAGTGAAACTGAGATTCCGGTGGCTGAAGGATTGAGGATAAGTGCAGGAGTTTATATATGGAAAGTGCAATTGCCATTAGAAAAAGATCGGTTGTTGGGGTACCCTCTTTGAGCAGAGCGGATCGAATGGGTGGGGTGGGCTTGGTAAGGAAGGTGGTTGAGCTATTAAACCGGGGGAGTCCTTGCGGGGTTATGTTTATGGATTGTAGTTGGTTGAACAAGTGAATATGTATTTTGTAGTTGGGGGGTTGTTTAGCACTAGCTTTGTAGTCTCTGATTCGGGGTTCGACTAGGGTGAAATCCCATCACTAGCTAGACATGCAAAGCAAGCGTTGTGGAGGCAGTAATATTACAGTAAGCGCAGACCCGGGCACAAGGGGAATGCTCTAAGACCTTGTGGTTGCCTCTCCTAGCGAAGCGCTGTCTATTTTTCTTCTTCTTTCTCTGTCCCGACTGGGAGCCGAGTTCGCGGGGATTTCTCTTCCCCTGTACCAGGTAGGAAATTTCAACGACCGGGCATATTTCTCTTGCATTCGAATGCTTGCAGTACCAGGGAGATGTTTCCCCTGAGCAACTAGGAAACAAGGGCGACTGTTAACTCATGAATTATCCACCTCAACCTCTCCCTATCAAGGACAGAGAACTGCCCTGTATAATTCAACTTAGAGGACACATACTCATTTCCTAATTCGTCCATACTTATCTTAAGACAAAAGCGCCTAATTTCGAGTTTTGAAAAGCCCCTCAATCAACCATACAAGTAGTAGCCCATTAGCTCTTACTTCGATAGTCTAATACTCCGTCAGAACTTTGGGAGGGGGGCGGAACTAGAATGAACTAACCGGCGACTCCAGGCTTCAAGGCAGGACACAGTGTCCTAGACTCGATAGTCATAAGTCATAAGAATTAATTGTGGTGGTCTCTTGCTACATACTATTCAATGTTGGGATACATAATAGCCTTCTACTACCTATCTATACTTGTATCGATGGCCTTTTCACAATTCTGTTTTGAACATAGTTGGGGATTATGACTTCGTAGTCTGAATGGACGAATTGCTACTGGTGGTGCGCTTAACTGTTGTGTGATTTGCTGGCTGTAAGCTGGTTTAAATTTGTCTTTAACATAATAAAATTATTTAAGTTAAGTTGTGCCTTGCGAAATCTTCATTCTCAGATCTCTTCCCCCAGTTCTTGATTGCTGTAAGAACTGTTGCTCTGAGATAACATTACTAACAGCTTCATCTCTTATTATGTGCCGACCCTGGCCTTATAAAGCACTATTGCCTATCTCAAACTAGGGACAACTTCCCGATAAACACATTCGGGAAAACACAGACCCCCTACTCTCCCCACCACTTGGTAGGGAGAGAGATCAACCTCCCACCAAGATAAACGCTAATTCCCACTGCAATATTATGTGATACTTGATGGGCAGTGGTTGAGATCTTGAGAATGAATTAATTCTTGCGGAATCCGAGGGACTCCAGGAGTTCAACTCCCATTGGGGGCTACTATTGAATGGTTTATCATGCGAGGCACGGGATTTATGAAATCCTACCCGATAGGAATTGGGAGATGGGGGCCTAACGTTGATCAGCAAGGCTGATGGGCTAGTCAGGCCTGCTGCCGAGTGGCAGGATCCGACCTTAGGCAATGCACCCAAGGGCCTGATCAGCAAATCTGGGGTATTATAGCTGGTGACTCAAGCATTGTGGGAATGGGAAAAGTGGAGAAAGAAAGCAGAATGGCAAGGCAACAGCCAGCAAGTGAGTTGTTCTTTCCTTTTAACCCCCTCTAGTTCGGGATAACAGCTGCTGGTCCCGAGCGCTATATAGATATTCTAGTACAAAAACGGCAGACTTTTCCTGTGGGGGGGTTATTGGCCATGGCAAACTGCCTTCTCACAGTCGCTCACTATGTAATTTAAACATTTTTGAGGTCTTTGTGCATGGCACTCAGCGGCTCGATCAAAGGGATATATGAAATTAGGAGAGATTGGACAGAAGACGAGACACCCATCTGGGCCTGTAGTCCACTGTCACGGGAGATCACTCGTGTTATTGCCCTATCTGAAAGAACATAGCACAACTGATGTCTTAGGTATGAGATATACCGGTAAATCTAAGTCAGAGAGAATAGTGCGAAATCAGCATATTGGGAAGCTTAGAATAAGTAGTCTATTAAGCCAATGTTGGCACGTTACCCTCAACCTTCTATGATGGCTGGGACGGAGCATCTTCAATCCCTGAGATCAATATCGTTTTCTAGGTTTTAATCTTTTAAGATAAGCACTTGTGGTCTGTAGGCACAATGACTGAACCTGCATTGATATTCCACTAGACCAGTAGGACTTTTGCTAATATTCGGATTAAAAACCTTCTCTCCAAAACTCCTGCTATGCTAACAAATCTTCTGCATATTCACGATAAAAGCACCTGGACCATTGCTCAACGGCTAAGAGTTGTATCTAGCGGACTTTTATTTATAGCTCCCAAGAGGTTAGGCTTGACTCTGCCTGGAAGCATTGATCTTTTTTATAGAGTTTGAGTTCTGGATTTGGCATTCAATCTCAATGGGAATATGTTTTCCTAAAGAGGGACATCCCGCATAATGAGAGCTCACACTTTTCCCCAGCGCGCCGGCCAAGAACTATATAGGCCACAAAGGGCGAGCCAATACATGGTTACTACTTGCTATCCTAGGGGCTCGCTATATAGAGAGATAATATTATCATAATTGCTTTCTTTCTATAATAATTAGGTCGCGCTTGTGCGACTACCCACACTGGGGCTAGGGCTTTTTATTTGGGTTTTTAGATTCCTATAGTCAGGCCAATACTACAACCCCTATAAATGCTACATAAAGTCTATGCTGTGGTACTTGTGCTCTGTGTACTCCCCTTTAGCGTGCCGGTGTATGGTTCTAGAAGCCTTACCCTTCACGTTACACACAGCTCAAAGGGCCTCGAACTGGATCCAAGAAAATTCCAAAATCCGAGCTCCGATTGGGGAATCACAACAAGGAGCTTTAAGAAAGTAAAACATACAAGATGTAGCCCATTCTTGAGAGGAGAGATAAGTTAGGTGGTTTTTTTATTATTATTTTTAATCGAATATATCTAGCTAGAGAAATTAGCTTTGCGAAATGCAAAACTTTAGTGAGAGTGAAACATGTAGTTAGATATTCCGAATGTGGCCTGGTACTTTGCCAGAGGTGTGTGTAACTTCAAGCTTTGAGGTTGAGCTGGCTCTAATGGAATTGCCTAACCCTAATATGGCGTTTTAATGAAGAACCCCCTTGAGGCACGTCCACGGGCACAAAAAAATACTTCAGGGGATGCGCAACTGGTATGGTATAAGCCCTCTTGTCCCTATTGGATTCAGTGCTTCACATTGTATCTATCCAATGTTGTCGTAGACATAATGCTGAGGATTTCTCAGGCATCGCGAAAATATAGGTAGAGCACTGAAGATATACAGGCCTTCGATCCGGGAAATGTTGAGAAATTTGTTAATCAGTTACGGCAGAATTTCATTTGACCGGTCAAGGAATAAGACCCGTTTGAAGCCATCACTTAAAGCCAACCCGGACTTCGTTCTAAAAATACGTGTAATACACGATATTGGGGAGAGGCACTTGCACTCAAAGATACGAGTGATAATACATGACTGATGAGTGAGGTTCCCTATTAAGTTAGGGGCTCACACTGTCTTTTTTGTAGTTCCGGAAAAAGCGCAGTTGTTTCCGGGAACGCCTGGAGAGCTAGCTTCCGATATTGAATTCCTATGGGCATGGTATATGCGGCTATAAGGAAGGCATAAGGAAGTAGGTGGTTTTTTCTTCCCCTTCTCTGCCATTGTGCAGAGGGCATTGGGTTACTCAAGATAATTGAGGGATGTTCAAGGGCTAACCAATAAGTATTAAAGAAGGGTGGTGCCGTCAGAAGGTTGTTGATAGTAACGATTAGGAATCCCTGCCTCAGTCTACCTCCTTTTGGTATATAGAATACCCAGTGAGTACAATCTTATATCCCCTTTGGCTATCCGGTCCTGGGACCTTAGGCAAAACATAATATACCACAAGACTGACGACTTGTCTGGGATGATGGCAAATCGTTTGCTTTCCCGAGACTTCTGCTAGGTCCCTGTAATTGCTAGAATACTTCCATGCGTTCTATTCATTCATGATAGTTCATGGAATTTAGTCCGGTTTCCGGAGGTGTCAGTGTTTTGGAGATATACATATCTCCTAATGTGCTCTTACAGTACAGTGAGAAAGGTCATCGTCACCTGCCCCTTTTTACGCCAAAAATGGCTATTTTCGTAACTAGGAGACAGCTAAAATTTAGGTATTGTAAAGTCCGGACCGGTTTATGATTTCATAAAGACTTAGTAATAATCAATTGGGGTCAAAATAGCCCTGAATTAGACCTATCTTGCGTTGTGGTGGCCCTAGAAATCTGAAGTTCCGGAGTATGTATCATACCTTTTCCGATCAGGGCCCAGGACCCATGCAAATTCTGAAGCTTGGCACGAACTTTCTTACTTGCGCGAGTTCTCGTCGGCTGGGTAAAGCGCTGGCGAAAAACACTAGAATAAGCGAAACCCGACCCTAATAAAACCTTAATGCCAATTATTACCAAAATCTACGCGCTGGCGGCCAGGAGCTCAGAGATTTAGCACATGTCTCTTTGACTGCAATTAATCGTGATTTGGCCTTTGTATCCAGGGACTATAACTAGCGTCTTTATAGATCGTGTAGCTCATTAACTTATTTTCCACTTTCAGTTGTGCTTAAGCTACCCGTAAAAATTTCAACAATCGGCCCTTGTGCTATGTCGTTGGAGTTGCCTCCTCTGGCAAGGTCTGGTGTTTTTTTTTGTTTTTCTATGTCTCTCGGAGGGGCTGAGCGGCTCAGTGCGACGAGCTAGCATTCCCCTAGATGAGTGTTCCGGGAGTAATTGCCCAGTGACACCATATCAGATGTCTCCGTCGCCTCCTAGGCCGCGTATCGTAGTTGATCAGAGAGCTAAAGTGAGTTCTCCACCGAACATCTAGGACATTGAGGTCTCGCTGCAATTGAGATTCCTTCAAAGGCACTATTGGGCCAAGCTCAGTGCGGAAGATGAGGTTATTAGTTCTGGCACTGGTATGGTGCGCTGTGGAGTAAATGTATTGAAGCTAACTTATACCAAAAAATATTGTCAGAAACTTTGGCGCACCGCTCAGTGATAGCGCTACCGTATTAGGTTACCTAGGAGGCAAGGGAGTTGGCGAAAACTTACAGCACAAATGGCTGAACTTCTGATTGCGTGAGAGGACTTTGGGGCAGACGTAGAACTCTCGAGTGTTCGCTGCGTAGGAGACAAGTGAAACTAAAGCGGGTGTGTGAAGAGAAAGGTTGAGAACTTTCATATTGAATTCCCTAGTCTGCTGAAGATAGTCGAAAGTTTTGAATGGAATCTGAGCATGGGTGGATTGAAGAGGATCTGCCACGATATCAGGGACCCTTAGGCTGTTTTTCCAAACATCCTTTGCGCCCCAAGAGCTAGCGATGCAGTTGGCTCAAGTGCTTGAGAACATGCGAAGAGGTAAAGCTTGAGTAGAATTAATCTTGCGGTCGTGCATCAGCGGGCGTTTGCTCTAGTCACGAGAATTCGGCTTTCCGTGGAACATAGCGGTTAATTCATATTATTGGAGGAGGGAAAGTATTGGGGCTACAGTACGGCACGGTATGTGCAGTGCGGTTGTTTATGCGGTGAAGGGCTGGGTTGGGTGTTTCCGAGAGCTTTTCAAACTAGCCCCCACAAGACCTAGTCTAAGTAAAATCTGGTGATAATTTATACTCTTTGTAGATGTTTGCCTGATTCCGCAAGTCCCGATATGGGTTTTACCTTTCCATCCGAGCGCAACTGAAACAGTGATAACAGGCCTCTGGGTTGTTGGGAGCTAAGGTCAATAATTATCAGGTCATGTGATCTCTTGGCAACATCAGGGCAAGGGAACCTGCATCAGTTGCTGCGGTAACGGGTTTTGTTTGGAATAATAGTCCCTAACTTCGCCCGCGTCTTCTCTTCCCCCCACAATCCAGAAACTCCCCCCATACCACCCACAATTATACCAAACATTCCCTTATTTCGTGAAATAATCGCATCTTTCTCTTTCCCCTCTAAACCGCCATGGCTGGGCCTCAACCTCGAAAATACCTTACTCGTGCGAGAGCAAAGGCAGAAGCCAATCCCATCGAGAGCAAGCAACAAGGAAAAGCTCAGAGGACGTCTGAGAAACGAAAAGCTCTCGCGGAGGCAGCCAGCTCCAATGAACTCGAACTACCGATTAGGGCCACAAGGGCCTCCAAGAAGACTGTGAAGATGGAGAATCCAGCTCCCCAACCAGCTCGTGGGGTAAAAGCCGCTCCGAAACGCAAGTCTGAGAAAACCGCTTCTACCACTGCAAAGAAACCCACTGCACCTGCGGCCAAAGTGCCGAAGAAGGTGGCATTTGTAGCTAGCCCTCAAAAATTCCTCGAGGACAAAGAGAATCTCATTCCCGTACAGAAAGAGGGCCATTTCGATACCGATGAACTCATATCTACATCAATGGGTGCATTGTCGGTCAAGCCTATTCGGGTGTCGGCCACCAAGCTCCGGTTACCAACTGTGACTCCCTCCACAGTTATCCTTGATCCGATACCTGCCTTGTCTCCGTCCAAGGCTCGACGAGCCCCTATCAAGGGTCTAGAACTTCCGGACGACGGATCGGAAGATGAGCTGTCAAGTCCGCATTACCCGAAGCTTACAGCTAAGCCCAAACGTGTTGGTGGGACTGCAACCAGACACGTTGGTATAGATCCAAATGAGAACAAACCTCTTGATATCTCTGCTTCTTTAATCTCTTCCCCGGCAAGAAGACCGCCTGCGCCCACAAAAGCCAACCTCTCAACGAAGATATTAGAACCATCGGGATTGTCTAGCTCAGTCTTGGCATCACCTGCCAGACGCCCTGTTCCTGGGTCGATTCCTGGTTTCCGAGCTAGCCCGATCAAAGGCAGTTTTAAACTTGAGCCTCTCACAACCCTTAGTGCGATTGACCACCAGCCACCATCAAAACTCGGAATACAAAACCTCCCAAAAAGAGTCAAAGTTGCAAACTATGTGAAAGTAGATGGCGATCAAGATGAGCTGGGAATGGACATGGAGACGAACCTATTGAGTTGCAAGACCCCACGTGTTGTCAAAATCAAATTGTTTGACCCCAAGGACTCTGAACAGGCAATGATGTTCCAGTCTGAGGACTCTTCTGCCCTTTTTGACGAGATCATGTCGCCGACAAAGAAGGAGCCTCGGTCCTTAGAGGCCAAGTCCTTAGACAAGATGCTCGAGGAAATTGAGTCAGAGAGGAAGGCAGTATTCTCGATGACAATGGCCAAGGCTTCTACAAACCCTCCTACACCACCAGGATTTGATTTCGAAGACTCGTTTGGGTCCGGCAACAAATCTCCTGCCCCTCTTCACGAGAACGCCCCTGAACTCCAGAGGCCGCTAGAGCGAGAAATAGATTTTGAGGGGGACATTACAATGGAAGATTCTGAGGATAACACAGAGACTATCCTTAAAAAGGAGCTATCGCTCACTCCTTCGCGAGCGCCACCATGTAATAGGAAGCACAGAAGTCCGAGCCAGGGTGGGAGCAGTTACGGGTTCTTCGATCTTATGGGTGATGAAGATGAGCTTCTTGGTGGCAATACTAAAATGTTTTTCCCTCCAGACGGACCTCCCTGTTCCCCGATCGTTAAGACCGTCTCTTCCATCAATTTGACGATGCAGCCAGAGCCTGAGAGAAGAACCTTATTCCCTGATGCTCAACCATCGCAGGGCAGTGAAGTAGGCCATGATCTCGACTGGGATCCGTCAAAGCCCAACAACACCAGCATGGACAATATCTTTGGCATTCCTATCGACCCTGAACTCCTCTTGACGCAAGAAGAATTCCTCGGAATAGTCGAAAGTCACGTCCGCAAGACCACGATCCCGGTCAACCTGCCCCCAGAAGACAGTGAAGACGAGGGCTCAGACATGGAAATCGAAGACCAAGAAAACTTTCACCCTTCTCCCTACCCCTCAAACATCCAGCGGGATCCATCTCCCACAGTCCGCGGCTCGCCACCCGCAGCATCAAACCACTTTGCCCGCCGTAACAGTGGCATGGTAAGCCAGATGGGTGTTCTCGCCGGCGCAGTCGTATTCGTGGACGTATACACCGCCGAAGGTGCCGATGCGTCGGGACCATACGAAGACGCCCTCCGCGGGCTTGGTGCGCGAGTTCTGAAGTCATGGAATTGGAATCCAGACGGTGGGAACAAGGACAAGATCGGAATCACACATGTAGTCTTTAAAGAAGGCAGTCCTCGCACTCTCCAAAAGGTCAAGGACAGCAAAGGCGTTGTTGTATGTGTCGGTGTTGGCTGGGTTATCCAGTGTCAGAACGAGCAAGAGTGGATGGACGAGAGCCAATTTGCCGTCGACTTGGATACAATTCCACGAGGTGGACATAGAGTTTGTTCTATTGCCCTCGCTAGATATTGTTACTATGGATGCTAATTCTATCGCAGCGCCGTAAGTCCATGGAGCCGAAAGCTCTCGCAGCACTCTCCGAGCCGAAAACTCCACAAGCTCCGAAGAGTAATGCATTCTCGCTCTCCTCGCGTGTCCCCGCGCAGACAGAACCAAGGAATCCGTTCTTAGCAAAGAACTTGCTCATTGCGCGGAGGAAGAGTATGCAGTTCTTGCCCAAAGTTGGGAGCCCACTTTCTAGGAAGCCGTTGTCCGTAGAGTACTAGGCGCGCTCTAAAAATTAACGGGGGCTGGTAGGGGCGGTGGCGGTGTTTGGAAAGAGCGTCAGGTGGGGATATATGCTTGCTTCTCTGTTAAGTCTTGCAACGAGCACCATGGTTTTTGCTACTTGGAGAGAAAATGCATTTGCTCTGCATGCTTTAGTATGCTTCGTAGTAAATCTATTTGTCCCTGAGGCCGTTGGTGGAAGGGCTGTTGTATTGTAGCTTTACTTTCATTTTCCCTTTCTCCTCATTCCCTACGGGCTGTGATTGATGTTTTTGTTTTTTTTTCTTATTCGCGATATTGAGCGCAGTGGATGTTCTGAGATTTATACTCTTTTCCAGAAGCCGCTTTTTTCATGCCCAGCCAGAGAGAGCACGATACTTATTGTGTATATGTTAGAGATGTCGTTTGGATTTGTTTCTCTTGGTATATTTATCAACTTAATGGTGAAATACACCGCTGAGCTCGTTATTTCCGGTCACCTGTTTAAGTTTGGATTGGGGCTGTTTGCCACGAGTTAGGTCTCAGAGATGGTCGCTGGTTTAAGGTTAGTATCGCTTTCGTTGCTAGTGACACGTAACATGGGTTGGTACTGTAGTAAAGAACAAGAATTCTAGTTAGTATCACAAGTTAATAGCTATGTTTCTACTTAGGAACACCCGCGAATCCAGAGAATTTAAAATAGTCCCCCAGCACCGTCGCTATCAACTCCGCTCCGGAGCCAGGCACAGTACCCTGAAAGAAATTGCTATAAGTCAGGAACACTTGAGTGCTGTATTGTGGCGGCCTGGGACCGAATGATTGAATGCGCTTCAGAATGATGTTTAATTTCCCCTTCCTCTCTTCATTCCTTTGTTCCTCCACCACTGCGACCAGGTCTTGTATTGCTACGCACAAAATAGAACTTTCTCTTGTAAAGCATTAGTGTGCAAAGCTATAGCCAAGTACCGTACTATGGATTTCCAAAGATCGGTGGACACTTTGGCGTTAAGACTCTCTAGTAGGTTGTCAGAGCCCTAACCCAGACCAACTATTAAATATGCTCATCCGAATATTCCAATCTTCAAACCCTCATACCAAGCAGATACTTTCACCATATATAATAGTAACGCAAACGGGACCGCCTTCCCAGCTGTGGATAACAAATCAGAGGATGTCTGCTTAGGTTAACAAAGGACTCCACAGTCCCTAGGTAAAGGTGCTCGCAAAAATGTGACATCTGACTAAGCATATTCATGAGCACTTTTGCCTAGGGACTATAGAAAATCCACCCAGCTACAATGCCGTTCCGTTTCCGGCCCACAGGGGTCTACCTTAACATGTGCCGCTATGCGATAAACTGCTCTGCCAGCTCAAGCCACCCCACCGCATCCTGTAGCAATCCATCCACCGAGAATATAAACACCCGGCGAGAGGCAGTAATATACCTTTCCCAGATAACCTACTCTCTCTCGATCTATATAGGGACCCTAAAACCTCGTAGATAAACTGAACTTGAGTTTACGGCGAGCAGGGTAGAGGCGCATGCTGGGGACCGCCGCCGAGGGGTTATAGGTGCGGTTAGATAGAGGGCTTGGGAGTTGATGGTAAGCTGTGGATTTAGACCCGTCTCTCGAGAAAGTGTTTTTTTTGGCGCTTGGTATGGTATCTACGTGTGTGGGTACTCTACAGGAGGGTGCAGGTAATGCTAGAACTAGCACCACAACAGGCGCCAAGTGGGAGGTTGGGGATGATCCTATAGTGAAGGCAAATTAGGAGCATGTGGATCTAGCGTAGAAATGGCAGGAGACCTATTCTTGATGTTTGGCACAGGCTGTTTCGAGACAGGTCAGCCTTTAGACTCGAGCCAGCTTGGTTGGTATGATTAGTAGGCTCAAATAGATTAAAACTTGTAGGTGTGACTTAATGCCTTTGGCGTGTCATATATAATCACTCGCGTATGATGGGGGATTTTAGGCGTTCATCCCCTTTGCTGAAGTGCAGGTTTTCCATTATCCCCGTGGTGGCCATTTGGCCACCCGCAGTGGCTTTCTGGTCACTTTTTGCGCAGTCATTAGACGAAAGTCCTAGTAGATTAGATTTTCTCTTCGCGCCTTGGGCGGGCCCCCTCACAACTGCAAACTGCGCAATACCTCCCTCCCCCTATAGTAGTGTGACCTTCAGTAGGGTGAAATTGGGTTTCAAGAAGGCTTTTGTCTAGTGACTATATCTTCACCCCCCATCCGCGCCGTGTTTAGAACCTGTACCCTCCCTCATTCCTTAACAGAAAATCGGTCTGAAGACAAACTTCCTGACAAGCTTCCCCTCCTTATCCCCACACTTTAGTAGCACGCTAGCTTCTGTAATCCCTATTAATGTTCACCATGATACCCATGTCCCCCCGGCTAAGATTAGCACTTACGTTTATATCATATGTCTACTGTGGGGTGTCAAATAAACGCTTGCACCTTGCGTCACAGCCAGGCACCCCAGCTGAATATCTATACTAATAATTCGGGCGACCTCAACAACAGAAACAGGGAATAAAAATACACTTAGGATCTTACATACCATCCTTCAGCATCAATGAGAGCCTTCATCTTCTCGGCATTCTCCTTTCCAAATTGTCAAAATCGCCTGAATATAGTCAGCTCGATAGTGTGCCAAATTTCTTTCCCCAACCCCCACCCTTAGTATCCTAAATATATAACATAAATTGCGATATATTCTCTCAAAGAGCAACATCACCCGTGCCCACACGGCAGCTTTGAAACCACCAACCTCTTAGTGACTTAATTTATCGGCATTCCAGCATCATGGAGGCCAGCTAAATAGCCTTGCTCCCAGAGCGAAAGGGTGTTACCGTAGGGGCAGAAAGTCTGTCGTACCATTTTGGCTTGGCTGCGATGCGTTCTAATCGGAGGAAATACTTTCACAGATTTGCAGCTGGGGTACTTGGTTGCGACGCAGGGCGTTCGCGTGTATCAGACACCCGGCAGTAGCAAGTGAGAATCTGTGATTCGAGCCACCAGCTAGTGCCAAAGACTAACATAATGGAAGGGAGGGCGAACAGAGGGGGGCGACGAACGATACGCCAAATATCTAGTGATAAAGATCAAATCCAGTAAGGTTGCTCACTATACGCCTCCTGTACCTCCTGTTCGTTGTCCCCTTACTATGTTAATTGTTTTTCTTGGTGTGATTGCTCCAGCCACAGCCTACCAGTAGCTGTGGGAGCATTCTGTACGTATCTACACCATTCGGGACAGTTCCGAAAGTTCCAAGAGGCACATCAGCAGGTCGAGTACACTTTCACGCCAAAGCAACGCTTTCAGTCTACGACAGCTTCTGCTAAGAGTGATATACTTTGATTGCAGCCCATGCCCACTACGCCTATTCCAAGAACAAATGTAAATGGAAAAAAAAAGACCCCCCCGGCCAATGCCCAAAAGCCTATACAATTGCATTCGCAAGGGGAGGAAAAGAGGACGAAAAAAGAAGCAGTTCAGAACTCCACTCTTCAGGCCTCCGCATTATCTAGTCCTCCCTTCCCAGTGCTAGCGATTGCTCCTGGTCCCCTGGCTTTCTTGAGGTTTTCTTCAAACCTTTCAAATTCACGAACAGCTACTTCTTCTTCTGGGTCCATTATTTGCTCGACTGACTGGACTTCTTCGATCTATTTTTTGGTGGGTTAGAAGGAGAGAAAGTGTAGAAGTGAGAGGGGGAGGAAAGAGGGGGGTACATAATGCATAAGCATAGATTCAATTCCATTCTTTAATGTTACTGTCGAAGAATCGCATGTTCTACAGGCACCCCTAAGTTTCAACTTAACGACGCCATTCTCGAAGCCGCGGTATTCGATATCTCCGCCGTCTGTTCATATATGTAAATCAGTACCAGTCCACTCACATCCAAAAAAGAACAAACAAAAAAATACTCACCCTCTTGAATCGCTGGCCGAATCCTCGTCTCCAACAACTCCTTGATCATCCCAACCACCTCCGAGTCCCCCTCCTCCCTCTTGGTATCGCTGCTCTCCATAGTGCCCTCAAGCACAACCGGCTCCCCACTATTCAACGCTTCAGTGATAAGGCTATAAACCTCCGCCTTCAAGAGGGCCCACTGCGCCTCCTCATCCTTGGTAATGGTGATAAAGTCTGGCCCATAGAACACACTGCGGACTCCATCGACAGCAAACAACTTCCGAGCAAGTGGGGAGCTGTGGGTCTCGCGGCCGTCAATGTACTCCTGCGACTGGCAGCCCTCCGGTAGGACCGGAAGGCCAGGAATAAATTTTAGCGCTGACGGATTGGGCGTTGACTCGGTTTGGATGAAGAGTGTGCGTTTGGGGGCTCGGAGGATGTGGGCTGTTCGTGGGACAGTGGGGCGGTAGAGGGTGTGAAATTGGCGCACGGGTGGGGGGAGGACGAAGTGGGGTCGGGATTGAAGGAATAGTCTTGTGAGAAGTTTTCGTGAAGACATGTCCGTTTGTTTGTCTCAGAAGTGGTCAGTAGTGGTTGTGGCGAACCTGGTTGGTTCAGTTTGGTAGAGCAAAGAAGCGGGAGAGAAAAGGTTGAAGGGGATGACGAAATTTGTAAGCGGTGGCAACCAGCGGCTCAAGAAGCTTTGGTCACCAGCAAACACCTCATGAACTCTTCAACAACACAACATGGCGGTGTGCGGAATTTGTCGAGAGGCGGAATCGAAATATAAATGCCCTGCTTGCAAAGTTCCATAGTATGTCCGTCAGATCTCTCCCTTCTTCTCCGCACCTAGCCACATACTGACAGATATAGCTGCTCCCTCGCCTGCTACAAGCCGCACAAGGTCGAACATGAAGCAAATCCTTTACCACCACCGCTGCCAGAACCTCCGGCCCCTGCCACCACTATCCCCGAAGCAGGACTCGAGGTCAAAGATCCTTTTGCTCCACTGTTGGCAACACCTTTAACCCCCACACTCCGAAAGCACCTTCTCTCAATTCACGCCGCAACCCAAAAGCCCACATACAATTCTAACTCAAACTACCGTGGTCGCGGTGGCAGCGGGGGCAGAGGAAGAAGTGGAACGGGTGGGGGGGGACACGAAACCCACGAGCGAGAATGGACTGAAGAGCAGGGGACTAAAGCCGCTATCGAAAAGCTCCGGAAGCTCCGGGCGCGAGGTAATGAAGAAATTGAGGAATTCGTGCACATGGTGGTTGGCTTAGTAGAGAAGGGGCAGAGCGACACTCTTGGATAGAGGTGAATCTGGGTGCGCACGTTGGCTGGTTCGAAGGGAGATTTTGTATTATATGTACAGTATTGTGGTTTTTTTTTTCTCACCCCCCACCTTTTCTGGCGGGGGTGATACAGATATCATACTCCATCACACGGTTCATTCCCTCAGGCCTCCAGACCGAGCCTGAGGGAGAGCGCATAACCGCGGCTCACCATAGCGGTTATTTTGAGAGGCAGGGAACTGCTTGGCTTGCTATCAAGTATTAGAGACGCAGAACGGCTGGGGGCTCTCAAGCATTCATACACTTCACCTCCGGGTGATGCATAATACTCACGAGCAGCCCTAACAAAAACATCATATCCCTACGAGTGATATCGGACCGCATTACCCACATATTCCGTAAGATGGCAACGGAATCCACACCTCAAGACGCCCATCGAAACAGTCCTGAGAAAAGTGAAGGGTATCCACTTATATTGCCGGTACTTTTAGAAGCTATAGCGCCATAGCTCTCACTAGCAGTAAAAGTGCTAAAATACCGGTAATCTCACCCAATAAGCAAGATCTCATGCGACGCTGTTAAAAATTGCAGGGGGGATTGCTCCCTTGGAATGAACGTTTTTGCTTCATGATTCCTCCGCTTCCACGCGGCGGCCCAACAGCGACTACCCGCAGTACTTGTATCGCCCCTAGGCCATAGGTCCCTAAAGGAAAATCCAACTACCCTGAAGTCCTATACCATCAAGAACATAATCCCATACAATACTAGGCCCTATTCCCGCATATACCATAAGTATGATACATCGTTAAATTTTGGCAGATTTATGGTGTGTTAAGAGATAAGCTAAAAAATCAAAGAATAAAAAAACCAACTCTATCCAAGATTAGAACAGGAGGCATTAGACAAGCGCCCGAGGAATTCTAAATCTACCGCTGGTACTATACCCATAGAAGGCTTATGTCTGTCGGTTAACAGAAGAGCACTGCGGCACGGTGTCCCCGGCCTATGGCAGCCCCATCCAGGGCATCGTGTCCGATTTTTAAACAGGGGGTCATGAATGTAGTACTGCATCCTGAGTTTGGCCATTTCCTCTTGACTGAATCCCACTCGAACAGATTTTACTCAACGCAGAAGCAAAGGCCCGAATGCAACAGGCAATATCGTATTCAACTCCGCTATATTCACAAGAACCTATCTAGCCCCCTCGCCGATTTCTGAATTTCCTCCTTCCCATACCAGACCATTCCCATACCATCCATCATTTCAATTACCTCTCGAATCCATTTCTACCCCAACTATCTACAATTTCCAGCCCTGGGTTGAAAACAACAGAAGCTCAATAAAAGTTGGAAAAAAAAACCCCCGCAGTGAATGAGAAAAGCGAAACAGAAACAAGAGCGGCTCTAACCCTAGGATATCGGCTGCTTCGAAGGAACCCGCGAGCCAAAGGGGATGAGAATTAAAGACATTTACTCATAAAGCTTAGGCGAGAAGCGGAAGGAGAGGAAAGATAGAATGTACTTTCAAAAAAGACTCAGCTTCTTTCCCCCAGAAAAAAAGTAGCGCATCCACCGGCCGAGCCAAGAGCGGAGAGCTCGAGATACAAGAAATAAATAAGAGAGCCACCGCCCTTATCCTCCGGCAACCAGCCGGCCAGCTACCACTTGGCACCGTAAATGAAACAAAACAAATCCGCCTTAATTACCAAATATGAATGCACACACGCACGCAGCTAATTGAGAAAACCACGCCTTTTCGCCGAAAACACGGCAGTCTTCTACTACATTGGCTTGCTTCCGTCATAATTCTATCCCCCCCCTGCTGCTGGTGCCGCCGACCCGTATCTGAGCCATTGTTCCGCTATTCTTGGGGAAACCCGGTAGAATTTTTGGGTTCCTCCCATGCACCCATTGCCCCTTGGGCTCCACCGTTCTGCTGCTGCTGGGCCATTATACTCTGTCTGAAGGGGTTTGTAACACTTGCACCTGTTACATTGGCAGGCACTGTTAATCCAGTTCCGGCACTCGACACACTTCTTGCAAAGGGATTAGTCCCTGTAGGCATTGAGCGTACTGTAGGTTGTGCCGAAATTGGCATTGCCTGAGGGTATGCAGATGTGGACTGCGTTGAAATAGGATATGCGGAGGGGGGAGAAGTCGGAGACAAATTAGTGGGTGATGCTTGTCTTGCAAACGGGTTTGTAGATTTGGGCTGTGCCACCACGGGGGGTGATGTTGCATAGAGGGACGAAGCCGTTGAGACAGACCCGGTCATCATCATTGACTGCCGGAATGGATTGGTATCTGTCGCACCAGTGGACAAACTGACTACAGGAGAAAGAGACTGTTGCTGCTGTTGCTGCTGTTGCTGCTGCTGTTGCTGAGGTTGCTGCTGGGGCTGTTGGTAGCTGGGTTGTTGAATGGGCTGTTGGATGGGTTGGGTAAATAGTTGCGGGATTGTAGGCATAAGGGGGGCAGTTACAGCATTTTGATCTGATGGAGTGTAGCCTCCAAAACCCGTCCCGGTAAAGTTCGGTTGCTGTATGGTTGGTAGGTTATTTGTTTGAATAATTGAGGGAAGAGGTTGTTGCTGGGTAACTTGGTTGTAGGGGTTCTGTGCTTGGTAACTAGTTCCGAACCCGGACCCGGACCCTGTCTGTGTAGGAAACTGTTGTGGAGGTGCCACAAAAGGTTGTTGGGGCACAGGCTGCTGCTGCATTTGAATACCAAACGCAGCGTCTACTTGAGCTGGTTGAGGAAATTGGTTCTGAGGTTGAGGCATCTGTATTTGTTGCCCATTGGTGGGCTGATTGCTGAACATGGGGGTCTGCTCCGACTCAATTGACTCAAAGAAATCGATGAGATCTGGGGCAACAGGCTTGGGTTGGGCTTGTTCGGGCGCGGGGTTGGCGGGAGTAGGGCTTGGGAAGCGTTGCGCTGCTAAAGTTTTGGATTGTTGCCCTGGTGGTGGCGATTTTGGCTTGGTAGCAGGTATAGGTTTCCCACTCTTCTTCGCTTCTTGCTGGGCAAGATACTGCCGTCTATTGACATCAAAATCTGGATCATGAAGATATTCTTCCAACGAAGATGTGAGACTGGTTGGTGCGTGCTTTAAGTTGGGGATCTGAAGGCGGGTCGCCGTTTCTACTCCTCTGGCCTGTTGCAGATATTCGACAACGTCAGCTGTTTGTTTGGTGAATGTCTTGTAGATCTCTAAGGCCCTTTCGGCGTCATAACGCGACATTTCGAAATAATGTTCTGATAACACACTAGTTAAGAAAAAGTCCAAGGGATAATCTTAACGGAGAGCGCACCGAGAACATTGATGACACCTTCATTCACAACATGGAATAGAACCAAAAGGTCCATAACTAGCAATCGGAAGGCCAGAAGAGAAATTTCGTTGTCGACATCATCATCGAGAAACTATACAGGATTGTCTTGTCAGTCTACTAAAAATTATCAAAAGAAACGTGAAACCCAGCGGAAATACAGCACAGAAAGGTGATAATCCTACCGTACACTTCAATAGCGCCCTAATTTGAGTTTGGACACACTCGACTTCTCTCAGAAGCCCCTTCTCAATGCTCAACTTCCTAAGTCTTCCTTCACCGCTGCGAACGTAGTCCGTCCTCACATCTCCATATGTTCTAGCCCTCTCCAATAAGTACTGTGAGTAGTGACGGATGTTTCTCCCTTGCTCCTGGGCTACAATGCGCAAAATAGTTAGGCCCCTGGCACCCAGCACCACAAGGATTGTAGATCGATTAGGAAATATTCTTACCATCCGAGTAATGACTGACAGTTATTAATCGGGGGTGTTTGCGAAGGTAGCGGAGAGTTACTTCTCGTTCCCCTTCACGTATCATTAGATGAACGATGATGAGCGACTTGAAGACAATCTGTAGATGTGGGTTAGCCTGGGGATACGATCCGGTAAGTACAGGAGACTAACCGTCCATGTCTGGTCTTTAACTCTATTATTGAGCGCTCGAAAGACTTCAGCAATTCCGGCTTCTCCTGCATGAGTCGCGATAAGGATGTGTTCAACATATTTCGATTTTGGAGCCGCAAGCTTGACTTTGGTGGCACCCTATTGACTCCAGTCAGAAGCGGCCCTGGATTACTCCAATCTTCCCCGCCATCCATCTTGGCCTAATCCCACCAACGCCCTCAAGCTACTAAAAATCAAACAACGCCAGGCGCAACAATCGAACGGAGCTTAACACATGCCTTCACCGATTTCTCAAAAGAGGCTGCCATGGAGCCGCTTCCGTTAGCCTCGACGTCCTTACGTCGACGTCCCAAAAAATTTATCCTCCCCACCTTGATATCGTCGAGCGGGAGACTCGCAACGAAGCGGAGACTTCTTGCCGGAGGTTCCGCCTTTTCTCTTTGGGCGTATTGCTACCCTTTGTTCTCGCTTTCGTTTTTCTAGAAGGTTGATGCACTTCTATTGTCAAGATCACCTAGCTGTTTGTTTTTTTTGTTTTTTGTTTTTTCGATCGGTAAGAGAGGTTGTGTTTCGGATGTAAACTCGGGAAAGTTCTGGAGAGCTCACACGGTAGACCAAAGAGGAAAAGGAATGGAGAAAATGGAGAAAGCTAGTGATGATCTACCAACGGTGGACGATGGATTCAGGTAGCGAGTATGTGCAATAGAGCTTGATCCGTTCGTTGTTATTGTTCCCTCCCTTTTAGACGTTAGGTTAGTGGGGAGCAGACTGATGTGGCAGATCTCAGTTCGCGGAAAACCGGCTCTCCTGAGGCTCTTTCAACAGACTTGACGGCGGCAGGGGGGAACTCTTCTTTGGCGATGCCGCACGGCCGACGGATTTTCGTGCTTTTGATGGAGTATGGACTTGCCCAGGTATGCGTGAGCGTTGGGCTGGGGTTGGGGGGAGTGTATGTGTAGGTATTGGAGGATTGCTACGACAGGGGGGATGTTTTTATTTTTTTCCACCGGAAGAAAGACCTTCAACTCGATGAATTTTTCCCTTTTTCCCCGTCTCGTCTCAGCTAAAGGGTAGCAGATGGCATATGCGGAGGCTGTGAGATTAGGGTAGCGGGATCAATTAAGACGTTGAGAAATTGATAGGAGATGTAGGAATACGAGATTTAAGGTGAGAAAGAAAGCAAAAGCAGAGCGAAGTTCAGATAGGGGAAGAAAGAGCCCGCCACCAGTTGGGGGCAGTGATTATAGGTTTTTGAGCGTTTACTGCTCGCGATGATTTGATTGATTTGATTCGATTGATTGATTGGAGACTTATTGACGGATTCCGAGTCGTCCACCCTCCTCATGCTGGTTGCAGCTTGCACTGTTGTCAATTGTGGCTAGTGAGTGGAGAGAGGGGAATCTTAAGTGGCGGAAAGAAATACAAAAACGGAAGCATGAACAAGGATAATGTGGCTGTGCACATTGCTTATGACAAGGGTTTTACCATCTTGATTACCGGTAGAGCAGAGAAAATCATCCAACTAAAGGATAGAGAAGTCAACAAACCAGCGAACCTATGCTAACTGCCCCAGAATATCTGACCCGTGTGAAGATAAAGTAAAAAAAGATGTCTCGCGCGAGATGAGCCAGAAAGCCGCTCCATCTCTATATAGTTTTTTCTTTTTTGCAAAAAAAAAGAATGTTGCCAGAGAGTCCAAGACAAAAAGTGTATCTTCCATCTCATCTCTCTCCTTAAGTTCTATGCGAGTGCAAGTTTTTTCTCTCGCAATTGATATACTGAGCCAAAGGATCTCTCGCCTAGGACTCCACCTGTTCTGCGAAAATAAGATCCCAGCTGCCCTGGCGAGGGCGTGAGAAGAACATTCACACTATGGAAGCATAACAAGCATAGAAAAATATACCGTACCCGATAGAAAGAGATAGAAATTAAAATAGTTAAAAAGGAAATAAATAATCCAATTCCGCTTTCCTCCCATTCCCGCTGATCAAGACATCGGTGGACATCCACAATATTTGAACAAAAAAACCAAAGTCAAAATTTTATCCTTCAATGTTTCAAGATCAGAGATGCCTTTAGCGTCCGATTGTTTAACAAGGTAAGGTGTGCTCGAACGCCCATATCATAGTTTCCCCATGGCCATCTGAATCAACCCTTGAGCCAGCCCGCGAGTGCAGGCGGAGAGCGCGATCGAAACAAACCAGGGGTAACCGATCATAGGTTGCACGCTAAGCTTTCTTCATCTAAAAGAAGGGTGATTATCAGCAATTGATCACGTTCATAGAATAGTGGAAGTTTGCACTCACTTGATAAAACTTGGAAGGATGGAGTGGAAAAGTTGCTCTAGGGGTCTCTTTTATACCCGTAATTCTAGCTGCGCTTAGTCAACTACATGCCAAGAAACCTCCTGCAATTAGGTGCCAAGGCGGTAACGTTTTCTTGCGGCAGGGCTTGCGGATTTCTTCCTACTCGAGTATGACATCTTGAGCGACCCCACTGTGTCGAATTGTTATTTACCAAGATGCCACCACAAATTGCCCTTTCGCGGATATGCTTTCAGTACCGAATGCACATATTTACGAACAGTTTCCGTTTGATATCATCCTCCCGTTACGTCCGGACGAGTTTGCCAAATTCCACATGCCATCTATGGCGTGAGAAGTCTGGCCCAAGATGCCGACAATTCTCAACTGAAAAAACCACCCCCGAGAACAATAAAGGTCCGCTTCAAGAAGAGACTGCGCCATCTGAATCTGAATTCCCCGCCTCGGAAAGTGTTGCTTCATCAGGAGCTGTCCCTGGACCGGAGCCTCCTTCTTCGTCCGAAGTTGCCTCTAAGCAAACCACTTTCGCACCCGAAATTTCACCCAAGGAAGCCACTTCTGCCTTAGGGGCTACCTCTACGCCGGAAACTGCTCTACCCGCGGAATCTCCGCCATTGAATGGGGCGCGATTGGATGAGACGTCATCGAGTGAAACTCCATCGAGTAGAATACCTTCCACGATTTTAAACGCTAGCGATTTCCTAGCTAGCCGGCGTTTCCTAGAAGATGCAGACAGGGAGGCCCCCCCCCGGCTTCCTATTGATGTCAAGGCGAGGGGGAAAGAAATCCTGAAAAGCTATAGAGTTTTGTTGAGAGATACTAAAGTTGATGTCGATCTCGACGAAGTCATGAAAGTAGCAACGACTGAACCGTCGCCTCCCTCGCCAGGGCATGACGGAAACTGGCAAGGGATAAAACCACCTATGCCATCCGAGCTCGTTCCACCCCATCTCCTAGATGCAGGAACGAAGTGTGATTTCCCCCTCCCTTTTGTGCCAAAGGAACTACAACTTACAGTTTGCAACAGTTGAATTTCCTGCAGCCACTCACCGAGCAGCAGATATAGGTAAAGAACTCATAGACAAGCAGGTTGTGCTCCATGGATACTTTGGCGCTGTGCGGAAGACTGGGAAATTTCTCTATTTTTCTTCCTTCTACGACTATTACTCTAATCCCCCACACCCACTAAAGGTGGTTTCCCTCATTGATTCTTTATCGCCTCAAATTACCAAAGCTGCCCATCAAATACTTGGGTCCCTCCATCGGTTTACACCTGTAGCTCTCCGAGCATCAGTGTACAAGTGTGCGCCTTCAAAGTCCCCAGAAAAAAGGAAATTCGATGAGGAAGTTGAGCTCCGAGTCAAAGAAGTTATCCCGCTCAATTCGGTGTCAGAAAGCCTGATCTATACTGAAGGGACAATTTTTCCGCCAGAGAATCGTTACCTACAACTCAGGACTAACAAGGAGCTTTATGCAGCCTTGCGCCTTCGCTCACGCACAGCATCTGAGTGCCGCAGTTTTTTTGAGAAGAACGATTTTCTTGAAGTTGAGACACCGTTATTGTTTAAATCTACCCCTGAAGGTGCCCGGGAGTTCTTTGTACCAACAAGGAAGGGAGACGGCACATGCTACGCTCTACCCCAGTCACCTCAACAATATAAGCAAATTTTGATGGCTAGCGGTGTTCCTCGTTACTACCAGCTTGCTAAATGTTTCAGGGACGAAGATTTGAGAACAGACCGACAGCCAGAATTTACTCAACTTGATATGGAAATGTCATTTGCCACGTCGAACGATGTGATGGATATGGTTGAACGACTGATCATAAGTATATGGAATAATGTCTTAGGTGTTCGTATAGATCCTGGATTCAAACGAGTACCATATTGGTGGACGATGAAGAATTACGGCACGGATAAACCTGACTTCAGATATGCGAATCATAGAGTAAGCTTGATACTCTCTATCTATTTTATTCTACTAATTAGAAGACAGATTAAAAGCCTCCATGAGGCTCTCCCACACCTAGCTAAGGCAGGCAGATCTGTGGAAGGGTTTGCGTTTTACGGAAACACATCCAATTACAATCCAGATCAAGCTGCGGAGCTTCTAGATGAGTTCAAGAAGGAAAATCCGAGCGTGAAAGACGATAATTATGTGGCATATATCGTCGGTTCTGGAAACGAAACTCAAGCCTACATCGAAGGTGGAATGGAACTGTGGCACGAGGCTAACTTAGCTAATATCCACGTGGCGCTATGGGTGCACCGACCCGGCGCAATAGTTATAATTAAAGAGCGCCGCGGCCATTACTCTGTAAAACCCTTCTCCCTCCCGCCCGCCCATGCCCCATGCAAGCCAGCGCTGACTCTGCTAGGGTGGAAATACTAAACTCGGTCTTCTGAGAACCGCGCTTCTAAACAAGGCCATTGAAAAACGGCTCCTGCAAGGTCGAAGCGATTATGCATTAGTGTGGGTCGTCGACTTCCCCCTCTTCTCTCCAACCAGCGCCGATGAGCCCAGTCAGCCCGGCGCAGCCCCCTTCTCATCAACCCACCATCCTTTCACGGCCCCTATCGCAGAAGACATCCAGCTCCTGGGGTCATCGCCGCACCGTGTACGCGCCGAGCACTACGACCTAGTCATCAACGGAATAGAACTCGGCGGGGGCAGCAGGCGTATCCACGAGGCGGCGCTACAGAAATACATACTAGAGAAAGTGCTCAAGATGCCTCAGGATAAACTGCAGCAATTCGACCACTTACTGGAGGCCCTCGACAGTGGGTGTCCCCCGCATGCGGGTATCGCTTTGGGCTTCGATAGATTGATTGCTGTGATGATGGGCCGCAATAGCATTCGGGATGTCATTGCGTTCCCAAAGAATGCCAAGGGTGGGGACGTGATGGTTGGGTCACCGAGCGTGATTCCGGATGAGGAGTTGCGGGCATATGGGCTTCGGAGGAGTTGAACCTATTAGGCTGTAGGGAATGGAGGCGGGGGGACTAGTTCCTCATGTATATATACTCGCCATGCACTCCCCAGATTACAATTAGGGAGGAGGGGGCTAGATTTTAGAGAGGAGTTCGTCTCCCTATCATAGAATCTCACTCGATGGTACTCTACATCTCTGGTCTGCCGACTATATAATATAGTGAGGGGACAACGAATAGGAGGGGACAGCGGAAGGTAGACCAGGTTTGCCCTTTGCGACCAGATCTCTAGTCCATTCTTTGCTTTCTCCTCTATTCGTTGTCCCCCCTACCATGTTTTGTCTTAAGCTCCTATCAGGTTATCGGGGGTAGGATCGTGGCGCTCATTCTCCTAGCCACTCAGCGTAGCCCACCGGTGGAAACCCCCCACAGTCATACCCCCCAAAACCCGAATCAATCTATCTATCCACCTTCCCGGGAGGACCCCACCCAAATCGCCCATCCTATTAAAACACACGTCACCGGTACGGTACCCCAAGAGCGCAAACCACTTCCCCCATCAACGACCCCAGCCCCTCCTAAAAATGATGGCCACTGCATCGTCACCCAACTCTACCCAACCCCTATCCAAACGTACCCCCAATCACCGGTATACCTACACTGATGGGAAGCATGATACTTGAGCCACATGCACTCAAGCCTTAAATGCCCCACCTTACCATCAAGCAGCATCAAAACTTATATTTCATAGACCGCCTATACTAGAGTGCCGGTATCTAAATTAGCATCGCCCTTCGATACTACATCATCCAATGGGAAAAGACCATCTCATATGGTACACCCCCTCTCACTATCCCTGACACCGGAGGGCCGCTACGACACTGACTGGTATTACAGCCATTAATCGGCGGCGCATTTGCTGGAGAGACCGGTCAGATAATAGCCCACTTCCTTACCAGCCCCGTACTCTGCATATGTTGCAATACGTACGGTACAACTCACGACCGCGTGTCATGCCATATCATATCGCTTCACCGCTACAACAATCGAGCGCCAGCCCGACATCCCTCCTAATCACTCACGCTGAGCAATCACCAGAAACGGGAAAACTACTTTCGAAAATTACTTTATCATACTTTCAGGGAAAAAAAGCGCCACCATCATCATCCAAACAGAATATTTAGCCCTTTTTGTTCACTCATTCACTTTCTCATCCCGGGGACTAGAAATGGAATATATACAGCCAATCTTCGGATCTTTGTATGGCGGGGATAGACGAGAAAAGCATGGGTATCATTCATATCGTAGCTTTAAAAAAGGTATAAAAAACAAAGACACAAAAAGGATGAAAAAATGGGTGGGGGAGAAATGGTGGAAAGAGAGAAGACATAATAAGCATCGCTTTGTGTGAAAAAGCAGATTAAATTACGCAGGAATAATACATGCCATCTGCCTAGAAACGTCGACGAAATAAACTTTTCCTCTTTTTGCATCCCCCGAGTCTCCAGAACATGAAATATCGGATAAATAAACCGAGCCAACGAGCCCATCTATGCCTATCGTCAAACAAAACCGAGAAAGGTGAGCACAACTCGCCGCACCCACGTTACGAAGCTCCAACCCCAACGCCGAAAGTCCCCTGATTCATCTGTGCTTCGGAGGACCTTGTCCCAGCCCCGGTTGATCCTCCTGTGCTCCTTCCCCTTTCTCGCATTCGTCTCCCCTCCATCAGGCCTCTTAGACCCCGTTTCTGCAGACCAATCACGCTACTAACCCCACCTCTCCATTCGTCCCCTGTGCCACCAAGGGTTTCCACTGGTTCACGCTTTCCACCGTTGCCGCCGCCGGCGGCCATGGCTGCGGCGTTGAAGACTGCTGCGGCGTTCCTACCGTCGAGGACCTGATGGAGGCGCTCGACCACGGCTTCTAAAAGGCCTTCTACCTGGTATGGTCGGGCGATTTGTAGGAGGGAGCAAAGAATTTGTGGGGATGATTGAGGATGGTTTGGCGGAGGGAGGGTAGATGTGTAGAGGTAGTGAACAAGGGTGAGTAATGTCTGGAGGGTGTGCGGGAGATATAGGGTTCGTGGGCGATCCAATGGATTAAATTGCGCGGTTGTAGGGGGTTGTATTTCCGACTTTTGAGTCGACTGGGAAAGTGATTGTTGTGTTATTGTAGAGGCTGAATTATGGTTCTTCCCAGTTGGTGAAGGAAGTTCCTTATTTGCTGCATTCAGCAGCCCAAGGAAGTATGGTCCCCAGCGGCGAGCCACAATTCGCGAATTGACAGGAACGCGCTCACCACCGACGGCGAGAAATTCCATATCGGCCATTTCTTTCATGCCAAGTACCACCCTGCCAAGCTCCTGTGCCGCAAGAGAGCAAGAGCGTTGTAGGGCTGGGTGAGAACTCATCCTTGGATTCTCATATAGGCCAAATGCTTCCAATTCAACCATGCATAGATGGGAGAAGTTGATCCGGCGATGATTATAATCCTCCACCAGAGACCGATTCTTATTCCCCAATATCAAAAAGGCATTACGTTTACTCCATAGAATTCCCCTGTTCCATGATCCCTGGGCAAATGCTTGGCCCGCATCAATACGTGACCAAATAAGTGTTCGGAGATCCAAAGCCCAAAGAGCGTACTCCTGCTTGCTGCTCGTTAGGTATGTGCCGCTGACGACAAAATGGTTATCCAGAACCCCACCATTGGGAAACCGGAGACCAGGTGGCGAGAATTGCCCGTTCATGGGCCTCTCAGTAAGGGAGCCATCAGGTAGCCGAATCTGTAACTCAAGCTTGACATCCAGAAAGTTATAATTTGAGTAGATCAGCATAGCGTTTGCTTCACTCGGCGAAGCCTGGGAAATAGATTGGCCATTCACGGCGGAGAAGGACGGACCTTCTTCTGAACCCATGTACGGACTATTGCGTCCCGCTCCGATAGATGATGCAGTCAATCCCCGGCCTAACGGTGCGACAACCGATCTATATGCCCCGCAAGATCTGTCCAACGGTGTCGTCGATGTCCATTTCAAGGATCGAAGATTGAAAACATTGATCTCCTCGATATAATGGTTCGCAGAATCCTGACCGCCCACAATTACCATTTCCGCACCTCCGAGGCCTTCGAGCCTAAGACCCTCAACAACTGGTGCGGCTACGCTATTTGTAGATGTGAAAGTCGCACTTGTGGGAAGTATAGTTGCGCAATGGGCATATCGCCCCTCCGGCGGATTCGATGTGGGTATGTAAGTCCATGTTTGTGAAGGAATATCATAGATGTGTATATCCGACATGACCATAACATCATTCTGTGAGTCCCCTCCAGGCGAAGTAGCAGTATTCCCATTCGTATTACTAGTTCCGTTGGTTTGTAGAGGACTGGTGGCCGCAGGCGACATGCCACCGAAACAGACTAGCTTCGTGCCCCCTAACGCACAGACACTGTGAAAATATCTCGGCCGCGGAACATCTCCTCTTGTCTCTAGTTTTGACCATGATCGAGTGATCAAATCGAGCGCATACATATCGCATGTCAGCTGAGGCTTTGTTCGTGAAAGTAATCGACCACCAAACGCGTAGAGGGTATCACCGATGATTGTCGTTGACGAGCCTACTAGTGCTGGCGGCTCCCGTCCGGATGTTTTGAGGATTGTTGCTACCAGCGAGGAGATGTTTTGGGATGCCTGCGGCTGGGTTGTAGTAGGAGTCGAGGATCGAGGAGTATTACTGTTACTGCTCGAGGGGTTTTGCTGTGGGGCTGTTATGGAGGAAGTAGAAGCGGTCATCGTCTGGGGCAAGTGTACAGAGGGCGAGGGGTTGTTAGAGGACGACATGGCGGAAACAGCGGTCTGTCCGTTGGTCTCTAGGCAAGGAGGGTGGATAGCTAGAATAAGGGAGATGCTGGCGTGAGTTGCGATGTGTGAATGTTTTACCGGTATTGTACTCGTAGGAGAGGGGGTTGTAAGGGTAAAGACAACAAGGCGGCAGGTTCGGGTTATGGAGGATGGAAAGGTGGGCAGTGAAGCACACAGCAGGAGGAACGGTCCCGGGACAAAACTGGGAGGCCGATGCACAGTATAGTACGGTATTTCGTAAGTGGGTGGACAGGGGATGGGCTTTTTCCTTCTTTGCCTCTTTTATGTTTTTTTTTCGATGCCCCCTCGTTTGACGCCCGTCATTCAGGGCAGGTGCTTGGCTTCCTGTTATGATAATGCCCCAGTTAGAGCTCGCGATCCAAGAAGTGCTGCAGAAAGAGCGAGAAATCATCTCATTCACCCTTGAACTCACCAACGAGAGGGTTAGTGAGAACGTCTACATGTGCCTCTGGCCTCGCAAAAAACGCCCATACTGGTGACCTATATGACAGCCCCTTTTGTGAGGAAAAAACCTCGCCTATGTACTAGCGATATCATTACTGCTGGGAGGTGGTAAGTACTTGCAATTCTAGTGATGTTGGAGATAGTATTAACTTTCTCTATCTCCTCTCTCCCTCTTCCCTCTTCCCTTTCTACTGTTCCCCCTTCCCTCCCAGCAGTTTGTCACGATGTTCCGTAGGCAGAATCAAGGCTAACAATGCTATCAGCTACGGCAACTCACAGTGGCTCGCTGTCACAAGATTGTGCGTCGTGATAGACGAAGGCTGTGATATTCTAAGAGCCGGTATGTGGATAATCTGGACAATTGATCTCAAGAAAAAAACAAGTTCCTCTACGTGTTCGCAAGTATTATACAGCACAATAGGACAGCACCCGCAAGGTGTAAGAATCTTCAGAGAGTGGGCGGGTAATCACCCTCCATGCCTCTCCATCCCTTTCCCCCTACCGTACTGGACCGATACTCCCCACTCTTCTTATTCCCCCAAAACCATATTTCCCGTCTCCCACTTCCTTTCTTTTCTGTTTCTAGCCTTCGCCCCCCCAATCCCTAACCCCCACCACACAATCCTCCACCCCGCATTCTCTTACCTCATCCCCCCTAATATGTTCATTCAACCGGCATTATTATTGGTCCCCAGCAGGGTACGCTTCTCCCTCCCCTTTCCCCTCTCTCCAAAAGCTCAATGGGCGGTTACCATGCATAGCCTACCGTTACAGGTACAATACCCCTTTTGCGACGCTCTTTGTCAAGTGCCGAAAACTCAGCGAATCAGGTTAAACAGATAGATACACTGGGTGGGAACGTGGAAACGTGGTTGTCTGCAGAAAAACGGTCCGCCGCCACCAAATATCACATCTCTCACCACAGCCCGTCATATTTTCCAAAGCCATGATTCTCGGATGTCCTTTTTTTTCTCGGCAAAGCTCTTACGGTGCCGGTAGACTGCGCTACTTGTCAGGTACTCGAGTATGCGTGGAGTCGGGGTTGTTGTGTGGGTACACAGTGCATCGTAAAGTGCGTTATCAGTAGTCCTGCCAGCGATTCAATCAGCAGCAGAGATACCGTAGGATGCGGTGCTGCACGTCTTGAGTGCGCAATTCTCTTCCACTCCCATTAGACACTTTCAGCAGATCCCTGTCTTGAGTTCGAATTCGAGTTCGAAAAATGATAGGCACAACTGCATGGATGCCTGGACAAGTTCTTAAATGGCACTAGCCGTAAATTGAGTGAGCTTAGGGTTATGATACTTGGTGTGGGAATTCTTTGCTATGATTTCTTGATGATCGTATCTGTCTTGGTACGGAACTAATCTATTTTGCGGTAGAGCAGTACTTGGCAATGTTTAGAGCCTCCCTAGGCGTGTCTATCATTTTTCGAACTCGAATTCGAAGTGAAAACAGGGATCTGCTGAAAGTGTCTATTGCAGCTTAATTGATTACAGTACCGTATTCTTGCAAACTTCAAAGTCTCAGGCAAAGAACAGAAGGGTTCAGAATTCTTGAGCGCCTTTCCCCCATATGCATCCGGAGCCTCTTAACACCTACAATCAACGAACCTTCCCCAAGAATTCCATCCTTCCGGCGCTGTATACCGGTATTGGAAATTTCCCGACCACTATCATTACCATATTAGCGCGGCCGAATTGAAGCCGGACACTTTGTATGAGCATTACCACGTTAAGTGTCCGGCTTCAATTCGGCCGCCCGAGCACTTGTATCCACTTGCCACTCGGTCATTTCCTTCCCCAGCAGTCAGAATCTCTTGGTGCCAAGTCTACTAACCATTTCCGAATACTCTTGAATCCCGCAAGTAATGTACAAGTACTAGTACTCGAGTACGTATTTACTTACGGAGGTACAGCTCCTAAGTTTTATATGTTCCACAGGGGGTAAGGGCAGCCAACCTCGCTTGTGGAACATACAAAACTTAGGCGCTGTACTTGTACCTCCGTAGTCTCCATCATGTATTAGAATCTCTCACACACTCTCTAGACTCTCGTGCTTGTAAAGATGTCAAGTTAATATGCCTTTATCTTTTTTTGCTATAATATTATTACACATACCTGCCGGTACCTTACTGATACCCCGCTGTATTATTTACGGCACCGCCACCCTTATCAACAAACCCATGAGGAAGGGGGTGCTTAATCTCCCAGGGCGTATTCCGCCCGTTCGGGGTCCTGGATATGACCGTAGCCGGGTTGGGTATCATGGACCCTAGCAATTATGCATATCAGCCATGATATTAAGCCGAGATCGCCAAAACCCCACAAAATCCTGCCCAGGCTACTCATCCAAATAGTTAGTCTAGGCCCCACAAATGAGCACTTAAGCCCTCGGGCACTCGGGCACTCGGGCACTAGAAGAGTACCCTGTTATAGTAGAAAAGGGAGGAAAAAAAAAGATCAGGAAGATCGTGCGGGGTAATTAGGAGATACCGGTATGGGCTAGGGTGATAGCATACCGGTATATATGATACAAGTAGATGCATAGACAGTTGCTTGGTGCAACTGCCCCAGGTTAATGGCGTCCTGTAATATCCCTTTTGTTCTTCCCCCACTTCCGCTAGTCGATCCGCGCCCCTGATCCTTGTCTCGCCACCCCAAGTTTTCCGCCCTTTTCTACCATACCCGAGAACGGCATGGTGTGATACCGCAAAAACTCGGTAAATCTGCCATCGGATTGCGCAATTTAAATTACCCTACTAAACTACAATTGGGTTGGCGGTATGAGTTAAGAAAATAGCAAACACCAGTTTATGAGATCCCGTAGTCTCGGCTTTCTCAAGCTATATATCCTATCTTAGAAACGTTATTCCTTCTCGGCGTGTTTTGTCTCCGGCAGTGGAGGCTAGGGGCCGATCAGAGATGACAGACTTACTGAGTTTTTGCAGTATACTGGTAATGCGTTAGGTTGGGTGTGATATACTTCATAATATCTTATCCCTGGCCTACTGAGGTGGTGGAAAGTATTGGCTACCCCTGTCAATATCTAAGGCAGAGAGGCCAAGCCGAGTTACCACCTCAGCGATGGTAAGCGGAGACACCTAGCACGATCATATAGATAATACGGTACCAACTATCTATGATCTGAAGTTTGCGTATCTGCGAAGCCACAACGATCAACAAAGGTTGCTTACCAACCCATGTCTCAGATACTGACACGGGTGGCACAAAACCCTCTACCGTTTCAGCACAGGCTAAGAGATGCCGGTATCGTGGATTTATTTACTTATTGTACTCGAGTAAGCTACTCTCAGCGAGCGGTGAAGAGGTTTGGTGTGCTGACTATTCCGCAACAGCCTATCCTAATACTGTACGTACCGAACCCTTAGGATCGTGGGTTTTTTTAGCCTGGGTCAGGTAAACTGTCTGTGATTAGGGCATTGTGGATAATCGATTGATTGATTACATGGTTTAAACCCGAGGAGTTGGAAAGGATTTGGAAAATAATGGTTCGTGTTTTCCACGCTTGGGTGGTAGTTCTGGGGTGCACTCGTGTGTTCGCTCATAAAGTGTTATCAACTTACCGAACACCTACAGTGCCGGTACTGTGCCTCGCTCAAACAAGAGTTCCCATCTTCTTCTTCATCTAATCACATGACCTAGTTTACATACATACCCTTTCTTTCCTTTTTTTTATTTTTACCCTCCTTCCCTTTCCTTTCCATCCCAAACCCCGCCCTGCACAACTCCGTACCATATATCATAACTCTTCTAGAATCCCGGTAAGCGTGAGCCAAAGTTTATACAATCGGACACGAGGGACCAGACATTCTTGGCACAGAGGACAGGGAATGGCTGGAGAGGGTGCGTCTGAGGACCCGCTTCCACATAACGTGACAATGCATGATGAAACCAAGCCCCTCGAGCCCCCAAGTTCCGTATGCCTGCCTGCCTGTCTATCTGGCAGTGCGGCTACTCCCGTGGTGAGCCATGATCAGCGATGGTGGGGTCGCAAATCTAATACGTCCAAGCAAAAATGGCGTACCATGCAAACTCTAAATTGGCGGTCAAAAGGTGGGGGGGAGAAGGAATAATGGTAATAATGGGTGGTATGGCACGCCGAGTGAGAATTGGTGAGAGTTAGTGGATTTTTACAGGATCATGGTTTTGTCCTTTTGGGGAGGGTTTTTCTTGCCTATCCCATTTTATTGGTTCAAAGTATATGAATTATAATTTGAACTACAGTACTCTCATAAAACTCGTTTCGGCAACATTTGGCTCCAAAGAAATAGAAAGAGGCACGATTAAAACGCTAATTGATACGTCCAAAGTGCCCTTACCTCGGCTGGCCTTTTAGCAAGCTTAATAGGGATCTTGACTCCCGAGGCCACCACGATCCCTTTGGGGCTCGGTCGCACCAAAATGGATCCTTTCGTCGATGATCTTAGGAGCTGACTGGAATTGTTCTCCATCGATGGGAAGCTGGTCGGTTGGGTAAAGTAGGACAAAGCTCTTAACACCAACAAATAGGTTGTCCGGGTTCGCCTGAAGCTCCTCGGGCGTAAGTTCAGTTTTGCCATTGTGCTATATATTCTTGTTAGTGGTTGTCGACGAAGTAGCGAGGGCACCTCGGGGCCGGGCTTGCCTTCAGGATCCTCCACTTCAAATTCTCCGCCAGCCACGTTTCCACCTCACCACGGTCATCCAAGGTATAGCCGGTACCGTGTAGGCTATTGTAGAGGGCGTTGGTTATGTCTACACCTCCAGAGAGCAACTGATCCGCTTCTTCCTGCCCGGCGCAATTCCCACAGATATCTGTCGTGCTTTTGAATGTGTCGACCGTGCCTACACGGTTCTCGCTCAGGAGCCATTGGTGTGGGTCATCTCCGGGTTCGCCCAAGAAGAAGAAGATGGTAAAGTTCCCAGGGATGAGGTACTTCCTAACACGCAAGAAGATAAACCATTCACGACGGAACTTCCCCTGATCTGTTTCATATGCATAGTTAGGTTGTATAAGGTGAAGTGTGGATGTGGACGGGTAACATACCAACAATATTGCTAGGGGGCAGAAGACGATGCGGAACTTTGGGGGTGTCGACCAACGACTTATCTAAATCGGGACCATATAGCTGATAGACCTGGTTGAGGACATAGGATTTCATTTCCTCTTGCTTTCCCGGGCCAGACAACTCGATTGGGAGTTCCGGATAATGGTAATTATAGTCGAAGACACTGTCAATGTTAATTTTCGGGATTACTCTTAGGGAGTAGCAGTGTAAATTCACGGGACTCACGTTGGTCCGACCGCTGAGCTAGATTTTTGAATCATGCTACTCGTCCAAGGGATGGCTTGATGATCGTCCTTATAGAATGGACGAAGAGTGGTCTCGGCATCATCAATAGCTTTAGTGAGAGGCAAACGGGTATTATCTGTAGCTTGGTCCTCAAATAGCGCTTCATAGTAAATCGCTTGCCAAAGCGCATACATGCGATCAATGTTAGAGTGGCTACTGCAAGTTAGCTACTTATGTCACGGGTTGGTTGGGGTGAACTTACTGCAGCCTGTTTGAGATGGGGTGTTAAAAGATGGATCAACGCTCTTGCCCTCACCATGTTATCGGATTCGAGACTTACCAGAAAATAGGATCAAAGGCGGCGACGGGTACCTCTGTCATGTGGCCTTCCGGGGAACCCGCGGTTATAAAATTTGTCCCAGTGAAGTCTGACATTACGCAGAGTAAGTTTCCCCTTCAAACGCTGGATTACATAGACTTAACCTACTGTGAATGGTATTGTGATAGCTCTCCAATGAAGCGTTCTTGACTCCATCACGACCAGGCTTCCAACCGGTATTACTGAAAGGCCCATATGATCCAACCAACGTCAATAGCTTGAATATGGGGTCGCGGAAGCTAGAGCCACTAGTATAATTAGCATTAATCAAATGCAGTCGAACAGCTGAACCTACGCTGTAGGAGTATCCGGACTCTTTCCCTTGGGGGTTCTGAGCTGTTGATCAACGATTTCGGGGTGACTGGTCCCATTAGCATCCGGGCATCTCTTCGACTCTTCCCAATTAACAAACTACCTCGAATTAGCCAGTGCCAGCTGTTATCAACGAAGATACATACCTCCGTAACACCGACAATGGAAAAGTCTCTCTGTCTCCGGAGGCTTGTCTTAAATTTATATGAATACATAGGGTTGGGCACACCCTGCTGGGTGACGGGCGGGGCATCAGATCCAGCCACCGGAAGTGTTATATCTGTTGTGGGGAACCTGATGCTCTGCGGAACATCCGAGTCTGTTGCCCAATCCCAGTACCTACCACCGTTAGACTGACACCAGACTACCCCAACGAAGGGGGGGAATGGCTTACGGGAGTCGAATACTCAAAGCGGCTGTCTGATAGTCTGTACGGTATGTGTCGCTAAAGGTTGAAGCGATCGCGAGAGCTTCTTCCACAATACGTTGCTATATGCATTTAGCTCCCAGAAGACTTCAGTAATAAAAGAGCCAAGTTACTTCATAGAGTAGAAGATAAGGGCGATGCCAAGTAAGGAATAAAGCACTGTCAGACGGATCAGTACACTCTAACTTCAACTGCGAAGAGCTGTAACGCACGTTCCATGAGTGCAGTAATCACCCGGCCTATCATCCGCATCCGCCTCCTCCATCCACGATAGATAAGGCGTTCCATGAACACCTTTTTCAAGTTAGAATTCACACACCATCGACCTAGGGAATGCTCACGCACCTGCAACCTGATAAAATCCCAGAGGGCTACGTGTATCCTCCTCCTGCGACTGGAAGTTTGTCAATGCTTGGAGGAACAAGTTCCACTGAAGTGGATCCTCGGCGAAGTCATTGATATTGCGTCTGGGCTTAGGCGCTGGACCTCCGACACCGGTAATGGGATATGTTATCGCTGGCATAATTGGCGAGCCTTAGAGACTGATTGATATTGAATATCGAGCCTACTTTTTGGCTACTGTCTAATCGAGTTTATCAGAAGAATGGGTTTATATAGGGTTTCTACCCCCCCCCCAGCAATTGCACGGTACCACAAATACTATATCTCCCGTGAATTTCATTAGTGATATGCGTCTGTGAACGGAAGAGGGAAATCCACTTATGGGGACACAGGACGCGCTGACGATCGCTATTCCCTGAGCTCTAAATTACAGCTGAACTTCGGGTGTTCTTTTACGGGGTTTCACCAGGTGAAGCAAATGTGATCCTTATGCACAGAACTGCTTTCATAAATATCTCATACTGATAGAGCATCTGTTTCTATCTTGTGATCATGTTTGTTAGCCTTGGGGTGTTCAAGAAAGTCTGATGCGCCCCTCCCGATACCGAGCACGGTAGCTGTTCTAGGCTGCGAAACCCAATGTAGGAATCCGCGGGAAACTCCACGGATTGTTTCAATGGTGAAACTGCGCTGCATTCTTTGCTCATAGCTGAGCTCCGGCAGTCCGCCTAAGATAGATTCCAATATCTAGCCAAGGAAAGGAAAACCGCCCTAATAAGTTAAAACCACAGCTCGAATTACCCCACCATTCATAAATTCGAACCAAACGCTATCATGATTAATAGAAGAAAGAAGTCTAGGCTTTCGCTGCTATAGTTAAATAAGCACATCAAGGCCTCCAGCCCCGCGCGAGCCTTGTCTACGAGGCAATCATTCCGAGTAGCCGGCCCTAGTATCATACTGCACAGAACGGAATAAAGGCTCTAGACCCCGCGCGTAGCAGAAATTCGTAAATGTCGAGCCAAGCCAAAGGGTAGGGCTGAACTTCCCCGCATTCGACATGTGCTCGAGGGGGGGAGGGTGATTAAAGATTGGATCAGAAGCCACCCGTAGTGAAACAAGGGTCAGAGCAATCGGGCGATCACAATGGCTGGAAAGAGAAACAGTTATGGGACATCTTAAAACAGCACTTGTTGTACCGAGTGATAGGCAAAGTACTACAAGTAGTGCACCCTGTGGCAAAAAATACCTTCCCGTTCTAGTAGTTATTGCGGTTTACAAGAATGTGAGCGAATTTTCGCCCCAGGCTGCGCTATCATGGTCATACTCGGGGACTACATTCTTTGGGAAAGAAACATCATTTCCAATCTCACCTAAGCCTCTTATTCTACATAATATGATACGTTTTATTTTACTCTTTTTTTAATCCTACCGGTTTACGAAGAACTATTGCCATTTTCAAGTTTCCTCGAGTTCTTGCTGCTCAGTTATTCGAACAGGGATCCCAAGCTCCAATTTTTTAATGAGCTTCCACCGAGTAGGGATCTCACTTCCCCCCCCCCCTCCCTCTCCCATCTGTACTCCCACCTCCGCCCCTACCTTGCTGTCTCTTGAACCTAGAGTGTGAGGAAATCACTAGGGCGATGTGATGATGATGACGCAAGCGTAGCCGTGGTGTATCACAACTCATTTCCGCTGCACTACAGGACAATAGAGAATTCCTTCTAAATGATATCGAGGGTGCGTCGCGGTGGGGCCATGAGCGGTGGTTGTCGGCTTGATTTCGGTGGATGTGATATCTGAACATGGGTTGCACCACTGGACCGAGCCTGCGGGGAACCAAGCCGGTCTGCTCGAACATTAGCCGGAATGAGAATGCTGTGCTTGTACGGACCTTTGCTGAGTGTTCATTTTAAAGTTTAGCCCTGATGTGTGTGTCCGTTACGATGCCATATTCGTGACGCTACTTCCAGAAATACCCATTGCAGGTTAGGGATGACCATCCACGAGTGATTATTTATGACGTGACTCAAAATCATTGTTGTAAATGTTGAACACATCCGATGGCTTAAGGTAGTGAAGGGATTTCTTATGCGCCCTTAACAGATCCTAGACTTAAACTTCCGGCAATGCCTAAGAGGCTCTTCTCCATCTCCAGTCTTCTCTAACTGCAGGTAGAGCGCACCCAGTCCAAAAGTTCAACACTCATCCGACCAGACATGCCATCCGTTCCCTCCCTGGAAAAACACTAATAGATGGTAGATGGTGCCCTATCCCTCAGCAGCCACCGCTAAAGTGCTGACTATCAAAGTCAAGCACCCGCGTGCGCTCCTAAGTGAAACATCTAGGCAGGAAAATCGCCAGCAGTCATAATAACCGGTACTTGGCAAGACAACTCAATCCCAAAATGGCAAAGCATCTCTCTTTTCCGGAAAAAGAAATGGCCGTCCCACAGCTTAAGCACTGCACGGAAAGCTTCCTGTCGCTTATTACGCAACCAGCTCCCTCCGTGCGCTCTTGAGTTGTTTTGAAGCACTTTATTTCCATGGTTGCAGTAGCGGTGTCAACCCGAACAGCCTAGCATTCAACAACTCTATTACAAGAGCTTATATCCGCTTCACCAATACTGCGGTGGCAAGATTTTCAAAATGGTTGTTCGGCTTAAATACTATCATATTCTATTGAAGATAGCACGCCGGCACTTAGCCTATAAGTTATTAGCCAGGGCGTTACAAACCCTCTACTCGTACTTGGCTACGCGCGCCAAGGGTAGGTTTCGCTGAGCAGAAGCATAACACTACTACGGATATCCAGCCGGTAATGCTCCATTAGTACACGCTGATTTTCTTCCCTCTCCGATTTAGGGTATTTTCAATGGTTTAGACCCTGATCTCGTTATCCGCTTGCCCCTCTCACACCCGCAATTGGTGCGTTAGTTTGGTTTAATGGCAGCCCTCAAATTTAATAATGCTGTGCTAAGAGCGCAGATAAAAAGGATGGCGCAATGCATATTAGCAGCAAATATATTCTCAAGAAACGAATCTCTAGATATCATTTACCAACTAGACGGCCCTTCACGCTCAGAGGGGTAGTTAAGATAGCCTCACTAGTAGCGATTCATCCATTAGAAGAATTTTTAGGGGCTCGCATGTTCCAGACGGGTAGCTCAAAAACATCACACACACACCTAGACACTAGAGGATGCCTATGATCAAACTTTTAAATGATTTTCCATCTGCCGCGGCTTCGTCTCAGGAGTCGTGCCCGGCTAGTCTCTCAGTCACCACAAGTATAATTACCGTTACGATATGGATCTAATGTTCCTCTTATTAACCGTTTCATGCTGGATATCCCTGGTGCGCTATGCTGCCCTCTCTCCTTGTAGGAATGCATGCACACGTGTGTGCCACATATGCATTCTTGCACTCGGATGATTTCCCTATGTTTTGCTTCCCTCTATCGTGCCTCACCTCACTTCCCTTCTTCTCCTTCTGACCAGGAACGCTCAATAAAAATCATCGTCTTGTTCGCTTCGCTTCGCACAATCCGGAGCAATTACAACAAAGCAAGGCGAGGGCTCGAGTAATTCGTTGTAATAACCCGTTATCGCATGCTATCAAGTGATCAGGTTCTGGCTGATGGCAGCTAATATCATGCCCAGCATCCCCATTCTACGAAATTTAATGAAGTAATTCAGCATAAAGAGAGTCTGGAGTCAAAAAGTCATATGATTGGAAAGAAATTGTGACTTCACCACTTCCAGCTCCCCGGGCCCAGGTTCACATGTCACCCACCCTGTGGCGCTATCCCAAATAACCAGATTCTCAAATTATACAATCTCTAGTGGAAGGTTGGACCTTGCAACTGCTGAACAGATCTTATCCCCACTGGTGGCAACTATTCACACCTAACCTTTTTTTCGAGAGAATACCCTAAGTTTGAAAAGGCGAGCAACGACAATGAAGTAGTTTAGAGGCAAATTGCCAGCAATTCCGACTAATTCAGTCATTTTAACTCCAGCAAATCTATATAATATTCAAAACTTGCATTTTCATATTCCAAATCAAAGGAGGATAAAAAAAGAAAAAAAAAAGATTCCTTTCGTTTTTTTCCCACGACGAGGGGTAATTGAACTCCCGGACTCCCACAAATTACACAGTGACTAATTATTTCTCGAAATCTTAGCCACTGTGCCAGCTAGGTATTCCAAGTAATATTAGTATGATACCGCAGAAGCAAATATTTACCAGACCTCCCTCGCCTGAAGCCGCGCCTAGCGATAACACTACTAGTAACGTGAATAGAAGCGATGCATGCATGCCAAAAAATGGAAGCTCCTCCCTTCTTCCAAATTTCTTTTTAACAGAATCTGATAGAAGGTACTGTACATTTTCCATTTCCTTTATGCTCCCTATTTTCCTCTTTTTCCGACGGCCTCACAGTAGTTCACTATCTCCCCTAACGGTGATCCCCCCTAATTATATATTCCCAACGGTCCAGTCCGTCCCTCTCGGAGGCAGGCATGAGCAGACTATGACCCGACTACCGACCCGTACGATACGGTAAACCCCAAAAAATTCGCCTCCTACTAGCATAGTAGTCACCCCGCCGTCCTTTATATCATCACGCCATCATATCATACCAAAATATGCCTCTCACGGTAGCCCACCACTTTATTTACCCATCACTCGGAATGCACATTCTAGCTGTAAGCGCACTTACCGTACTACAGTATCTCGCTCTCCCCGATGGGCACTTCGCCGCCCTACAGAACCAGGTATATTGCTATTATACCAGCCCACCAAAGTTCCCTCATATCGTGGAATGCCGCTCAAAGTTGTCATTCCCCAAGGCAGCAGATAAAAACCCGAGGAATTTAGCAGTGAGCAGAAGGTTTTGTTCGCAAATTCAAACATCCAGATTTCCTGCTCGGTTCATTCATTCATCCCACTTGTTTAATCAGCTTTCGGGGGGATCATTAAATATCACTCGTGAGGCCATTCGCTGCTCTCTCCGCGTTCTGCATCTTTCCTAGCCGTCGCTTTCCCATCGCCTGCTATCCTACACTTAGGCCCAAAAGGGGGGTCTCCACTCCCTGTAGGGCTCCACCGTCTGAGCTAAAGGCGGCCGTTCTGGAGTTTCACTGCCCTGGATGGACTGCCATAGGCAGCGCGGGGTAGGGGATATATCGAGAGGAGAGAAATGGTAAACAAAGTCATACTACTAGGTATGGAAGTGATGTAGCTCATGTTGTGAGTAAGAGAGGACCTAGAAGGGGTTTTCTAAGTACAGATGCCGGCTACCGACCAGGACAGTCAGTACACTTAAATGGACAAGCGCATGATGGGATAATATCAAGAGACAGCATCCCCACCCAAGACACTACACCTAACCCCTAACTCATGCGCCAGCCCTTGCCCCAGGACCACGGCCACCCTAGCCCTCACGAGTGACCCCCCATGCATCTAACAACCGGGTAACTTAACACCTCACTCACCATCCATCCAACATATATCATACCAAAACCCACCAAAACCAAACCTCGCACCACTTCCAACAACCTCACCACCCCCCCCCCCAATGTCCCCCACCAAACCCCCCCAACCAAAACCAAAAACCCCCTCACCAAAACGCAACCAAAAAACCCCCCCTCCTCCTCCCCTTCCTCCTCTTCACAACTACCGACCCTCCCCCCTACTACCACCACCACCACCTTCGGAACCAAAACAGATCCCAAAACCTTTAACCCCCGCCGACCTCCCGGAAAAGTACCGACCCGCCTACCGTAAAATACGTATAATAGTGGTGATGCTGCCGATCGCGATTGTTACCAGTTATGTGCTTTATCAGCGGGGTTTGTTTTTCTTTTCTTTGTCCCCTTTTCCGAGTTCTTTTGTTGTTGGAGGGGGGGGGGAGAGGCTAAGGTGCTAGTTGGGTAGTTGTGCTTGGAGAGGAGAGAAAGGTTTTGGTGAAGAGGGGGAAGGAGAAGGAATGAAAGTGTTGATGGTGGTGCGGGGTTACCAGACAGGATGGGATGGGATGGGATGGGATGGAGCGTGAACTCGAGGAGGAAGCGGGAATCGATATCACTCCTAAGTGCGAAATACCTTGATCACCGAACTACACTACTTGAACGAATGCTACTATCCATCGATCTACACCTAATCAACGCCTCTAAAGGCAACTATCCTAGTTTCCAGTCTTTAGAAAAGTACGAAATCCCATCCATTTTCAAGTATTATGCAAACACTGTACTAAAACCAAGAGAAAAGCTAAAAACGAAAGACCTTAAACCTTTTAATCAAGACAGAACAATAATAAACAGGAAAAGAAATATAGAAAGGACATGACCCCTTGACAAGAATAAAACCCTATAGCTAGTGACGTACTTGCTCTTTGAAGCCCAGAAACCGCACACGTAAAGTCAAAGAGAAGAAGGTATTAATACAGCATTATCACAAAGTAGGCTCCTAGCCGGATGAGAAAGTAAAAAAACGAGAGCAATTGTACAGGAAAACAGAAGCCAAAACCAAATGCCACCGCCCAACCGTAGAGAGATCTTCATACCCTTCGTATCATCATAACATCATACAAAAGAGCAAGAAAACGGTTAAAGGAAAAAGAAAAGAAAAAAGAGAGAAAGATGAAGAAAAGCGCCAATTCCAATGACCAAAAATTAGAAAACCCCCCTTTCGGTCAAACTCAAGCAGGCACCATAGACGTGTACTGCTCCTCCTCTTCCTCCTCTTCAACTCCGATGCCACTATCGTGCTTCCTCCTCTTGCTTTCCCTCTTCTTCGTGCTATGCGTCACGCTCAAAGGCCTTGGTATAGTCGACGCAGGCGTAGGGGGAGCATGAAGGAGCATGTCCGCAATATCATTATCCACCTCATCGTCCTGTTCCCTGAGCCTCTTGCTCCCTTTCTTACCCTCAGCCTGACGCCTCGCGCTCTCGCGGATGTATTGCTGCTTGACCTCGCCAAACCGAACCATATATTTCTCCGCCTGGTGACTGAGTGCTTGAACAGCCTCGAGTCCAGATTGTCGCTCTGACTCAAGCATGTCCTGGTATCTGATCTGCTCCGCTTCGAGTTCTTCCACGGCTTCGGCAAGCTTTGTCTTCTCGCTGCGGAGGATGCCGACGACGGCTTCGAGGTCATCAATTCGGGCTTCCCTGCCTTCGAGGATCGTTCGGAGGCCCTCGATGTCACCCGTCAGGTCCGTGCGGGTCTGCTCCATCTCAATCCTTAACTCGGTCAGCTCTTTCACCAATTTGTCCTTCTCGGCTTCCAAAGCTTCCTTTATCTTGGCAGTTTCCTCGTAGGATAGCTGGAGTTGACTCTCGCGGGACTTGATGCCTTCTTCGAGTGTCGCCTCGGATTCTTCGGCTTCATCAAGCAATGCTTCGAGTTCCGAGATTCGAGCCCTGTACGATTCAATCTCTTCACCGCGCGCATGGATCTCCGCTCGAGAATGTTCCTGCTCTTGAAGGGACTTTGTCTTATGGGCTTCGAGCTCGGACCTAAGCTCTGAGAGACGGTTATTGTCACGGGATTGCTGAAGCTGAGATTCGTTCTTGATCTCACTAATCCTCTTCTCTAGGCCTGCAACGGCGTCCTGGCTGCTCAAAATTTCCGCCTCTAGCTGTTTGGAAACATCGTTGCGCTCTGCGGAAACCTTGCTCAAAGCTGAATTCTGGTTGGCGATCTCGTCGCGCGCAGACTTCAATTGGTCCTCGAGGGCAGATATATCGCGCTCACTTGTCCGAAGGGCTTCACGAAGCTCCTCCGAAAGTGAAGTGATTATGCCCTCACTCCCGGCAATTGCGTCCTTAAGCTGCGCAACCTTGTTCTCGTGATCTGCCTTCATCATGCCGAGTCTCATGTCTAAAGCTTCATACTGTGCTTTCCATCCAGCGACTCGCTCGTCAAGCCCCCGGATGACTTTACTATGTTCTCTCGCCTGCTCTACCGCAAGGCGCTCTGCCCTTGTCTTCGCTAGGACCTCCTCTTCTAAAAGTTTCTCGAGACGGGCAATGGCTTCCGCGCGTTTCCTTTCCAGCTCGCGGGTGGCGGTATCGTGCTCCGAAGCTTGCTGGTCAATTATGTCGAGAAGGCGACGTTCATTCTTAGAGCTTGCCTCAAGATTAGCTCCCAAATCCTCAATTTCGGTAACTTTTTTCTGAATAAGTTGATCGAGTCCCTCGATCTGGACATGAGCATGATTCAGTTGAAGAGTAGTGGCCTCGTTAGCGGCAATAGCATCCACAAGCTTTCCTTCAAGACCAGCTTCACGTTCACCGGCCTTCTCGATATCCATCTCCCTAGACTTAATAGTATCGCTCTTGCGTTGTACCGAATCCTGGAGCTCCTCAACTTTCTCTTCAGTGGATTCAATCTGCTGCCTAAGCTCCGAGAGACGGAATGTGACCAACTCGAGGACATCCTCTTCGGCAGGTAATTGCTCGCCCTCAACGCCAACAGTGATTGCAATATCATCCAGATACTGACCATAGAGACTGCGCTGCTCCCTCTCCTTCTCCTTCTCCTTCTCCATCTCAACTGTCCGAGCCTGCGCCTCATTCACCTTCTCGTAAAGTCCCCCAACTAGACTTCTCAGAACTTCCAACGCATCTTCATTTGAGCCGGTCCAGGCAAAGTCATCTAATTCATGACCTTCAAAAGGTGAATTCTCGCTCCGGGCACACTGAGAATACAGCTTTTCAACATAACCTCTAACTTCTCTAAAGCGGTCCGTCAACCTTTCCACTGTCTCTTCGGGGTTGAGAGAGTCTATATCCATCTCCTCATCGGTCTGAGCTAGTATCTTAATCTTCTTGGATAATTCAGTACGAAGTCGCTCGTTTTCGTCCGCGCGGTTCTTCTCCATAACCAACTCCGTCAAGACCTCCTCCACTGCCATATCTAGAGATTGTTCGCCGTGGATATAGGGTCGGATCTTTTGTTGAATCATGGATTTCTCTTCATCGGCGAGAGCGGACGCCCGCTTCAAGGTCCTAATTTCGGAATTGAGAGCATCGATGTCTTGACGTAGGCCGGTGTTATCTCCGTGAGCATCTTGAACCGCACCCTCAAGGGAAACGACTTTCTCCTCCAACTCTTCGATATTCTGCTTCAATGATTCTCTCTCCCTGTTCGAATGCTCAAGCATACTAGTCAATGAAGCAACTTCCTCCTTATACTCGGCGATCTCCGATTTTAAGCGGCTATTCTCAGCCTGAGCATCATCTCTCTCCTCTTCTAGAATATTAATCTGCAAATTCAAGCCTGCGATGGTTTTTTCGAGATCTTCCTTCTCCTTTTGCGTAATCTTGCCTGCCCTGGTTAAGCCTTGGATTTGAGCCATCATTCCGCTCATGTTTATTTCCATCTGCTCTTTCTCGTTCTTGACCGCCTCCTCAGCCTGCTTAAATAAGTCGATTTGAGTGTTGAGATTAAGGATTTCGTTTTCAAGATCCGCCGCTTGGTCATCCGAAAGCTTGACGGTCGCCTCAAGTGCTGACACCTGCTTTTGGAGGAAATCGATTTCACGCCCCAGATCCTCCTTTTCTAAATTGGAGGCGATCTTAGCTTCCCGTAGTGAGGCAACCTGGGATGTGAGCTGGGCAATGTCACTCTCAAGACGTGTTTTGTCATGACTAGCGGTTTCGAGTGCGGACTGATGTTGAGAAACTCGATCCTGTGATTCCCGAATTTCCTCTTGGAGTCGAGCTTTCTCGGTATTCGAGACATCAAGTGCTTCCCGAAGCGTATCGACATCGTTGCCAAGTCCAGTAATCTGGGATTCCAGTGCCTCTCTCTCGGATTGCGATTTCTGGAGGGCTTCTTCAAATACAAGTACTTGATTCTGGAGGGTTGTGATTTCGCTTTGGAGGTTAGCTTTCTCCTCATCCGACACTACAATTGCATGCTCCAAAGAACGGATCCGGTCACTCAAGGCGCCGATATTCTCCTCCAGCTCTTCCTTCTCCTCCCGCACAAGGTCAAGAGCTTCTTCATAATCCGAGGTTTTAACCGACAGTTCCTCCCGCAGACTGTGAAGTTGATCTTGGAAAGCAATACTCTCCGAGACAGATGACTCCAGGGTTTTCTCGATTGAGGCGATCTCAATTCGCAGTTCGGTGATATTGTTGTCAAGGCGCACCTTCTCATTCTCCGAAATTTCGCGGGCATTCTCGAGTTCTGCGGTCCTCGCAGAAATTTGAGCTCGAAGTTCGTCTACATCGAGCTGAAGAGCAACTTGAGCCCCGTTCGATTGCTCCAATGCAGTCTCGCCTCCTTCAATTCGCTCTTGGAGCTCGCTGATATTCTTCTCAAGCTTCTCTTTCATATCCTCGGCCTGCTCGAGCATTGCTTCGCGATCTGAAAGATTTGCAGAAAGTTGGGCGCGTAGATTGTTGATGTCGTTCTCGAGCTCAGCCTTCTTTGTGTCCGCATCTTCGACCGTGTCCCGGAGAGAACGAATCGTGTCATTGAGCTCAGTAAGTTCGTTGTCAAGGCATTCCTTTTCCTCGCTAACGAAATCAAGTTCGTTCTTGGACTTTTCAACCTTTTCTTCTAAAGCTCTTACCTGAGACCGAAGATCTAAGTTTTGCGATTCACTCAAGTTGGCATCCTCCTCAAGCTCAGATATGTGGTTTTCGAGTCCACGGATCTTCGGTTCAAGCTCTGCGATACGCTCGGCGAGCCCCTCCTGCTCCCGGGTTGAGAGTTCAAGCTTATTCTCAAGATTCCAGATTTGGTTTTGAAGGTCTTCAACAGTGTTCTCCAGGTTTTCCTTATCTGTTTCCGAGACTTCGACCGCTTCTTCGAGTTTATGGATCTGGTCATCTAGCCGATGAATTTGAGCCTCCAAATCTTCCTTGTCGTCCTCGGAAATCTTAAGTTGTTGCTCAAGATCTGATACCCTGACCTGGAGGGCATCAATATTGTGAAGGAAGCTCTTTCTCTCCTGGTCTGATAGCTCAATCACTTTTTCGAGGGAATCGACCTGCGAACGGAGCTCCGATATGGTTTTCTGGAAGGCTTCGTTGGCTTGTTGCGCGGCTTCTGTAGCATTGGTTTGGGACTTAAGCTCATCACGAAGAACCCCGATCTCATTCTCCAAGCGGTTCTTAGTCTCCTCGGTAACTTTAGCCGCTTCTTCAAGAGTATCAATGTCAATTTCGAGCAGATGAAGGCTCTCCTGAAGAGCGGTCTTATCTTTTCCAAGGTGGTCGACAGTCTTCTCCAATCCTGTTATCTTCTCCGTTTGGATGTAGACTTCCTGCTTTAATCCAGCGTTCTCAATGCGCAATTCCCCAATCTCGCGTTCTAGAATCGCCAATTGGTCTCTTAATTCATCCATTTCTGCCGCCATCTCAGCCCGCTCAGCTTCCAAGATTGAGATCTCCTTCTCCAACAACTCTATCATCCCACTCAGGTCCTGAAGCTGAGAGTCAACATCTTCCTTGGAACGTTCTCCGGCTTCCACCGCTGTCTCCAAACGAGAAATTTGATCCATAGTTTCGAGGAGCCTCGCGTCGACAGCTCTCTTTTCCGCGGCAACAGCCTCAGCCATTTCCTGCAATTCTGAAACTTGGATATTCAGGTTTTCCACCCTCTCCTGCAACAGGATTGTCCCCTCATCCACTACTTCATCCGTTTGTACCATCAAATCTCGCATACTCTCCAACCTCTCTCCCTCCATCTCCTCCAGTTCGATAATTCTCATCCTGAGGGTTTGCTTCTGGTTCTTCAACTTCAGCACCTCTGCCTTTAGTGCTTCGGTTGCCTCCTCTTGTTCGGCCAATTCGGTCTGCGATTCTTGAACCCCTTCCTGCATATCTTGGATCCTATCAGTCAAGTCATCAATCACCCTCTGGAGGTCTCCATTCTGATCCTCAAGCTGAGATATCTCCTTCGAGCGCGATTCAGATTCATAAACATTCATCTCAGTCCGAGTTTCGGTGGCTTGAACTTGGCTTGACGCAAGAATCGCACTATCAACAGCCGAAGAATGGAAAGCCATGTCGTCATGAAGTTGCTCGGTATCAGATATGTCATCGTCAAAGTCATCCGCAGTGGGCCCAGTGTAGACACGATCGAGATCCGCATCAATTTCCCCCTCAGCCTCCTCAAATACTACAGTCATATCATTGGCCTTCGACCGCTCTGCCTCAAGATCATGTATCCTTTCCATAAGAAAGTTATTCTTCTCCAGGAAAATTTGTTCTTCCGCGTCATGGAATATTTCATCCTCCTGTGCGCGAGCGGCTGCCTCCTGTTCACGATGTTTGATATCCTCCCTTAGCTGCTCAATCATAGCCTCGAGATCCCTTATTTTCTTGTCCCGGGTCGAAACAGGGGTTTCCCGCCCACTTCCATCCGCACTTTGTGTCTCTCCCCTGAAGGGTGTGGCAGGCGGGTCGGGTGAGTTGGCGAAGGGTGCATAATCCATATCATAATCTTCATCCCGTGGAGCGTGGTTCCTTTCGAGCTCTTCATCTTCACGAATAGGAGGCATGGGCTCAGGCTCTTCGGATGGTGCATATCTCGCAGCAGCGAGCTCTCTCTCCAAGTCTCGCAATCGCTCTGCACTCTGAGCCAATTCAGCCCTTAACTTGGCTAACTCTTCCCTATTCCTCCTCTGTCCTGCTCGCCTCTCGTCGTCAATATTATTCATTTCTTCGCTAAGAGCATTCCGACGAAGGGCCCGACGAGTGCGAGCTGACAGAGCCTGCTTCAACGGGTAAAATTGTATCTCTTGAGAGACCGGTGCGGGGAAGCTGATATGTTGCCGAGGAGGCTGTATTGGAACTGCCATGGTATGGCGGCGACGGTTGGAACCAGAAGAGCGGCGACGGGCTGTGGAAGCCACCCTCGGGGCCCTGCGAGCAGGGGCAGGGGTAGGTTGTTCGGGGGATCCAGGTGATCTGCATGCTCCGGGACCCGGAGAGGAGATGGGAGTGCCAAGTATAAGACGGGGACCTGGATCGGAATGCCGAACTTTCTTGCCCCGTAGTATCTCGCTTCTTCGATCATGGGCATCACGAGATGGCCCCGCGGACGGAGCCGGGCGAGGGGCCGAAGAAGGGCGAGGGCTTGGTGGGACAGCACTTTCACATCGAATATTGACAGAGGATGGGCCGGCACCAGCGGTGGAACGGGTATTAGGTGTCGAGCGACCACTCAGGGGCAGAACATCACTATTTGTCTGGCGAGCAGCAGGGGTATTTGAGGATAGTGTAGCACCAGTTGGTGAGCGGGCAGGAATGACTATGGTCGGAGCGACAAGGCTAGTTCGTCTCCTTGTTCTACCCGCCGGGGTTGAGGAAGGGGCATGATTCTGGGTCTGGGGGGCACCAGCAGGAAACTCCATAGCCTTCACAATCGCAGCAAACGTATTCCAACCATGACTGCTCGGGCTAACCTCCCGTCGTCTCTTCTCCGCCGCAATTATGGTTCGTAGTTTTGGCGTAAGGAGATAACAGCCATCGTTTGTGGTAGAGAGCCAGCCCTCGTCAACAAGCTTATTCACCGTCTATGCCACAACAAAAAAAAAAAAAACAAGCAATCAGCAACAATGATCTATCCGGTTGGGTTGAGAGGTAACATACAAGCAGGACGCGTTTTCGCCACGCCACAGGAATGGCGCATTTCTGAGAATCGCAATCCCGTTTATAACGAGCCTCTACAGTTGACATTAACATGTTAATTCAGACAAAAGCAAACAGTAAACCATGGTTGTTGTATGTATCGTACCAACAGATGCAAGACGGATAGGTTTTGCATGTTTAGGATTATAGAAGGCATCGATTGCCGCAAGTACTCGTACTTTGTACGAGAAAGGTGGTAGTGGTGCCATTGTAGGTAACTGCGCCCGGCTCCCCTCGATGGGCAGCTAGGATAAAAAAAGAGTGTGAACCAGCACTGTACTAGTACAGCACAATGTACAAATGGCGCTTTCAGCCAATACTAGAGATGTGGCAATTCGGAAAATATCTGTGAAGCAGCAACCTTAGCTAAAGAAAGTTCACTGAAGGGAAAGGGGCAAGTAGAATAATGATATAGGTAGGGGAAATGGATTTGGTAGAAATTGTGAAACAAGTTACAACACGAGGCAAGAGATCAAGAAGCAATGAAGGGATGAAGCAATGGAGGAATTAAAGTTGTAGTAAAAGAGATGCTAAGAATAATTACCTCCTAGAGAAGAAAGCAAAGGCTTACCGTACTGTACAATGAGATGTATATTATTCTGGACGATGATGGTGAGTTGTATAAACGAAGTTGGAAAAAGTGGTTCAGAGAAGAAAAGAGAGAGGGGAGGGGGGGTGGTGGTGGTGGAACAGCAAAGCAATTCACGCGTAGATTCTAGGTTCTGTGTCCGACTCGAATGGGGAAAAGCGTACCGTATAATAAATACTTTTTTACAGATGGTTTTGTTCCGGTACCCTGACACGAGCAAAGTTACCAAATAGTACTCGAGTACTCGTACCCATCCGTGAGATTCTTCCTACCGATACGGGTAGTTCTGCCTTTCTCCCTCCACTTATTCGTTTGTTAAAAACAGGAGTCAATAAAATCAAACTCGTTTCCTTCGAAGAAGAGACAGAAAATAGTCAAAGGCGAAAAAGCCGTGTATCATGCTCGTATCACCCGTATGTACTCGAGTACTGTACTCTACTCGTACTCTACTCGTACTCGAGCACATCAAGAGTTTGGGGGGGTGCCAGCAATGCAATTTCTGTGGCCCTATCTCTTTCGAATGGTTTCCCTGTTTCTCTACCTCCCTTCCTCACTTGGCAGAGTCATAGGAAGCTCCCGGCCTATCAATCTAAAGAAAATGCAGACGAAAGCTTGACGACAGCAACAGCACTTGAGAGAGAGAGAGAGAGAGAAGAAAAAGAAAAGAAAAAAAAGAAAAAGGGCTCATCAGTGCCAACTGCCAACTGCCGCCACTTGGTGCTCCATCCATTGGGTCGAAGCTTCCCTATTCCTGCCAGTCCAACCATTTCGCACACCATGACGGATTTCCCACTCTCAGGCCACCACCAATAGACTACCTCTCCTCCTCCTCTTCCAACCATGGACAGGAGGGAAAAAGTGTTGAACTGCTCAATCATTCCGCTGTGCACTCTGCAGAAAGAATGGCGATGTTCATCGACTCCTTCACTATCCTTCACCGATGACCAGCGAGAATGGTAGGGGATTATTTGAGGGATGCTGCTTCAGTGCTTCTTCACCAAAGCCTTGATGATCACGTGAGAAGGCGTAACCGACCCATTGGATTGGTTGTTAGCCAATGTTAGGGAAGCTAAGCTAGAACTAGCACTTATAGTACGGTACTTATACATAGGATAGTGATGATATCTATCTTTTCCCAGTACCAGCAGTATTCGGGCCGCGGATTTCCAGCAGTTAACTTACCCCATTCACATTGTCTTGCATCGCTACAATCCTCTCTTCGCTACATGTGTCAGGGAAAGTCAAGTTCATTGATTAGTTAGATCAAGTTTCTATGGGTGAGCCTATTCCTCTAATACAAGGCACAGGGATAAAGTTTCGTACAAAGCAGGGTTTATTTTGCGGGTTAACCTAAATTAACTGTTCGGTAACTTTCTAGGGGGCATTGTACGGTAGGCGATATTCGAACTAATCAGGGTGATGGTCCTACCTATCGCCCCTTACCGTAAAGTAAAAGTGAGTGAACGTCGACAAGAGTTTCCACGCAAGGTGATCATGAAGTCATCAAGTTACTCATGGAGACTTTGCGCCAACTGTCATAATTATTACAAGTATTATTTCTCTTGCCGCTAACTTATCCTGGCTTGCACATGCCAGGCCACACAACGCCAAGGGCACTGCTGTGCTGGTATGATACTCGACTGTACTCAGTACTGTAGCATGAAAGTGAAAACCCCCCCAATAGCACCTATGTGTCGAAGCGTTTTTTAAAAAAAGACTGCTGTTGCATACCCCACAGATCCAAGCAAAAAGGGCCAAATTTGGTGGTATGCAATAGCAGTCTTTTTTAAAAACGCTTCGGCATCGCGAGTACAGTACCGCGGGGCATGCGGCTGTGCAGTTAGAACAGGGGGGTCGGGGTGGAATTTATCAAGGCATCGGCACAACACTCGGGTGCACCTCGGGGATCGCTACAAGCATTATGCCATTTGTCACAACTCTCTGCCCTTTCCCATTTCTCTTGTCCTTGATCCCCCTCCCCCCGACTGTACCCCAACACTTGGCTCGCTCAGTCATTAAACTCCCCTTCTCACAAATTTCCTCGGGCTCTCGCCCATCACTCATCCTATATTATCTCTTCTTGAACAAACCTCCTCTCCCCCACCTATCCTCCTCTTTAACCATCTCCATCACTTGGCCGCCTATCCTCTCCCCCGGATTTGGAATTCCAACAATCCACCCCATCATCATCCCCCCACCTCACGGCGCCCATGGCCTCCTCAGATGAGAAGGCCAACTCCGCTGCCATTCAATCATGCCCTAACGGTAGTTAAAGAAATAGTTACCCCTCATTCCTCTCCCCCGCCTTTGTTTCCATCCAAGTTGCCAAACACAAATACTAATCAATTTCTCACAGAGATTCTGCAATTGATATTCCAGAACCTGAACAGTGTTTCCCTCGCACGGTGCAGTACAGTCTGCTCTCATTGGAGAGAGCTCATTGACCCATCAGACCCTTCTATACCAGACCGCCTCTGGGCTCGGCAGGCCCCGTGTCTCCGTCTGAAATCTCCGACTCCCTATACTAGATTTCGTGACCTCTATGCATCCCTGAGAAATCATCTTTGGCTACATGGCAAGATATGGATGAGCAACCGCTTATGGACAGGCTATATTCTTCTCTCTACATACAATTTAGAGACGGGGGCTATAGACTTGACCAACATTGTTGCAACACGGCTTGGAGGCAACCACAGAGAAGACTTGGTCCCTTGGAGCCGTGATGAGAGTATCAGTGTAGCAACCTTTGATCCCCAAGTGTCGCTCTGGACATCTCCACTATTATCTTTTGACAACACAGTTCTCGACCCAAATGACAACGAGATCAAGCCTTCAATGCAGGAACGGTCGTTTTACTGCTCACTTCTTCGAGCCAGCGCAGTGCCTCCTGAAGCACAGGTACTCTCCAAAAAGTATTGGCCTCCACCCCATATTCCCGCGGCTCAACGTACAGACATTTCCTGCGAGGACAAGCCATCGCGCGCAGACGCCATTGATTCTGCCTTCCACATCCGCAAGTGGATAATGTTCGGCGGAATGCCCGTGCCCGGCGTTGTCATGTCTAGCAATGGTATAGACAGCCAGATAGAAACCTTCGCGACTATCAGTGAGGAACACTACACACCCGATAAGGACCATCCATACAGGGGCATATGGGTTGGCGACTACTCCACCCACGGCTGCGAATTCATCCTATTCCATCAAGAGACCCCAACGAAGCTCAAAGCTGTGAAGATTACCGGTGACCTCAACGTTCCCTGTGGGGAAATCACTTTTGTTGTCGACGATCTGAGGGCTGTCATTCGCGTAGCCGATGAGAGGGAATGGCCCGGTGCTAAGGTTATTTCAGCCAAGGGCCAAATCGCTCAGCAGCTATTCCGGGATAGTAAAAAACCCCTCCTCCTCCTCCTCCTCCTCCTCCTCCTCCTCCTCAACTATTCTTGATTTGCTCCGCAAAAAGCTAATCAGAGAAACTACCGCAGGTGAATTAGTTGACGCAGAGATGATCTGCGTCAGTTTTGACGAGATCGCGCTCCTTTGGCATTTTTCCAGTCGCATCTGCCGGTTCAGGAGGGTTGATATCGAGGGTTTTATATACGGCCCTAGAGAATGATTTCCAGTTGAAAACTGAACATTATACCCGATTTTTATAATCGTCACACCCGTCAAATGAATCAATCCACTAGGTATGATAAAAATGGCTAGGCCGGGCAAGAAGTTGACGGAAAGTGAGACGAAAAGGAAAAAAAAAGACCGTGACACACTCCCCATGACGGAACTATCCTTGGGTGTATAATATATGTCTTTATCATACTTGCCGTAACTTCTGTACTGTGCGCACACATATTTTTCACCCTCAACTTGTAAACTGGCAACTGGACTCCCATTCACTTTCCATTACCCTTTCCCCTGCTTATATACTTGCTTTGTCACTCAAGGGTGAAATTGGGTTTGACGTCGTAGGTTTTCCACCTTACCGGTACCTTATCAGCCTTCAGGTCAACTTCCTCTCTTTTTTTTTTTTTTTTACCCCAAGTTGGCTAAGATTTCCCTGTAGATATAACCCAACCCAACTCAATATAGTATCATGCTGGTACAGCAGCAGTGATTCAGCATTAGTAGGTGATATGTACTAGTTTGTTATGATAGCTTCTTAAGAAATGCACTTTCGCATGGGATCACTCGGAAAACCTTTTGCCCTCACGGCTTTTTTTTCTTTTCTTTTCTTTTCTTCTCCATCTCCAATAGCAGGGAGTGAGATACCGTAGGGCCTTTGCGCACCGAGCTCATTCCAAGAATATCTTGCAAAGAGCATTTGAACAGAATTGGGCTTAAAAAGAGTTTGGGCGCTGTAAACAAAACCATTAGGCCATTAGAATAACCCTGTGGCAATACGTATTTTCTGAGCAGTCCACCAAACAGGCACAAAGTTAGAAATTCCAACCCCACCAACACTTTCAACCCTTCTAAAACCCGCAATCAACCTATTAACCACAGTCGGTTGTTTTGTTTTTTTTCGGTTTTTTCTTTTTACAAAAAGCTTCATCTTTTGTTTTCTCAACCCCCCAACCACGTCCACAATGGGGTAAAAGGCTACGTGGTCATTAAAACCAGATCGGAAGGAAGAAGGGTTCACACAAAATCTAGGTTTGAACACGGAAACTCCTCCCACTAGCAGTCTTCTTCTCTTTCTTCTCTGATTCCTCGACTTCGGGCTTGGCTCTGTTGAGGACTTTGAGGAAGTCTGCCACGCGGCGACGCATTCTAGAATGCATGTATGCCTAGTTTTCATGAGCTATCAGCCAATCTTATATATATATAGGTATATCGAAAGCGAGGTACCTTTGCAGCCTTGATGTGGTAGTGGAAGTAATCACGGAATGTCTGGATGTGGGATATGGATTCCTCTCTTCGTTGAGGGGTGAGATGGCGGGGGAAGAGGACTATAGCCAATCAGCACCACATATTCCCAATAAACCGTTACGGAGAGCTTACCGAAAGTTATATATCCAATATCTCCAGTCCCATCATCCTTCACCCCCGGAATATTACGAATCTCCAACGGCGGGTCATTTCGGTAAAGAACCTGAGGAGCATTCTGGATAGCCCGTCGTCGAGCATCCACAAACTCCTAAAGATAGAATTGGCGTCAATAACTCCCCCCGCTTTGCCCAATGAATCCCGGTAGAAATTTATTCTAAAACGCACCGACAGGAACACCTTCCCGAATATCCTATCCGTCTCCTCCCTGAATACCGTACTAAAAATAACTGTGACGCGATCGTGCGAGGCTTGGATGTACATCGCTTCCTCTTCTCTATGCCGAATAACCATAACCTCGGTCCCCTCCCCCGTAGGTGCGTTCTCGGGATTGAATCCTTTGGAGGCTTCTGCGAGACGGTGATGCTCATCAATAGCCTTTTCGAAAGGTGCCGCCATAGTATTACGTTTCAACAGCGATATGCGACGAATTAGATCTTCCTTAGCTTCTGGAAACCCCCAACCCCCCACATGCGTCAGTCATCATCCACCGCAGCCATCGCCATCAACCAGGGAGGGGTAGAGGAGGCGGGGTGACCTTGCTCCGCCGGGAGATCTTCCAAATCAACCATCAAGGAAAAGTCATATCCACTTTCCGTTTCTGTGATGTATTTCCCGTACTCTCGTTCAAGGACTTGTTGGGCTCCATGCTGGAGGAGATCTGAATAACATTTGACAGAGATGGAGACAAGTATCTTTGATTTTGTCTCTGGAGTGGAAATGTGGAATGTTACTCCGTCAAAGTCGGAGATGACCTGATCGACTGAGGATGCGGTTGCACTGTAGCAGTACCCAATTAGCTCGCTGGAGGGGCAATCGGAAGTAATAATTAATACCTATTAAACCGCTCCGTTAGGATTGACTTCAGTAGCAAATTGTGATATTCGAGAAGAAGCTTGGTCGCAGTTAGTAAGATTGCCGAGCATAAGCGCAGTAGGTAGGGAATTTCAAGTACCATGTTGATGATGAGGGGAATTTATGATGGATTCGTAGGGTGGAAAGCCGGAGCAGAATAGACAGATGGAGCCTCGAAGATGTTGAAGCAGTTGAAGTTAGAGGAGGAGCTGCATGTTGAGGTGTGGCTTGGGGCTCCCCTCTGACGCCGCGCCAAGACATGAGCCCCACAAACAGATGCGGGCCCTTTTGGACTCAGCTGCTCCACATTTTACCAAGGGTTTGGCAGCGTTGGCAAGGACCATTTACCAACAATTACTTGTACTTTGACCCTCCGTACTCGTTCCTAGGCTGGGCCGCGTTTAAACCCTCCGGTTATGAACCCTCCTACTATCACATTCTCCAAGCATGGAAACTGAGCTTCAAACCCCTCAAACTAGAGGAAGTCTCGAGTTCACCGCATCCCTCTTATTAAATCTTAACGAAGTATAAGTAAGCGATGGGCACGGATCGCGGATTGGACAAGCGTATCCTGCTGGGGTTTAGCAAGGGCTCAAAGAAGTCCGTAGTTAAAATCTAATCATCATACCAGAAAAGTAATGATTCGAGTGATATCTTGTGCACTAGCGGTCTCATGCGGTTTCATGGGGGAGGGGCATCACAGGGTGATCAGAGGACAACCAAATTTCCAAAACCGCCCAGGAACAATCACCAACGGAGAGGCTGTGAAGACCATCCAAACAGAGGCAGCTGCCTCGGTCATTGATCAAACCGTTCTTGGCGGAACAAGACTATATTTTATTTGCATTGAATAGCCAACGAAGGATGGTTAAAGGGAACTTCTAAAAATAAATAGTAAAAAATCACCGAGGATCGGTGATATCGTAAGGCTTATAATACTTCATGATTGGATGTTGGGGGGCCAGTGCTTGCAGCAATTCATGGCACAACATGGTAGAGTACCGTACCTGTTCCCAGAACAAACGACGCCCGAGCTCAATCCGCAGACCTGCTATCGTAAGCGCGAAGAGTCGGACTTCTGAGCCTTTGGAGATATTATCGGTGCTGAGTTAGAACCCATCCAGTGCAGATGCAAAAGTGTGCCAATATGACTCAGGAGAGCGCGCGAACAATTCAAAAATTTCTGCGATACGATGGTTGTAGCGTATTTCACAGGTATTCTGCATCATGGGTGATATATTTGCGTTTGGCATATTAGAGGTACCAGTATTGAATGTTCTATACAGTCAGCGCTGAGTGTAGTTTTGGTGGATCTCCTCGGATGTAAAGTCTCAGCCATGATCGTACTATATTACTTATACAATTTACCACATGGTAGGAATAGAGGGAAGAATAGCCACTACAGGTTTTATTTTATTTTAATAAAGTCGATCCCTATGTCCCGGACGGAGACAGGTGGTAAGTTAGGCACTTAATGAATAGCTAAACGTAACTTCAATAGTGCCATTTTCACCACAAACTTATCCTCAATGTGCAAAGTGCGGTCTTAGGTCAAGTCGATAGTTGCGGGCGAATATACACGTTTGTTGACAGATCAACACAAGTGTTCTAAAAGTAGAAAGCTGAAGCTAAGTGGAGCCCAGCCAGGAAAACATATGGAGCGGGAATACCTCTATTAGTAGGACTCATCCACGGTACTGACAAATCTACTCGTCTTGATCGATCCTATCGGTCCTACCACCCCTTCCCCCTGCAACCTCTGTCAAGTCAGGGATCCATCCTCTTGGCCTCTCACTACCCCGAACAATAACCCCGCACATCGCCGCTTCAACCTTCTCCACACAAGTTTTCATAACACCAAGCTTCTTTTGGACTTCCTTCCCCAGGAGTCCACTCCCCCCGCCAAGCGTAGTATCCAACCCTTCAAACTCTAACCTTAGTTCTCTCAGATCTCTCAGAGCTTTGGCCACTTTCTCATCCTTTTCCGCACCACCTCTCGTCGCAATCATGGTAATTGAGAATCTCATCATTTCACCGACCAGGTCGAATATACCCAGGATGTAATCTCCAGGCGTTATCTCAACGAGATGTTTTACCGATTGTTGGACAACTGATAGAGGGATCAATTTTCCCGTGGTAAGGTAATGATGGAAGGCTATCGCCTCGATATATTCCTGAATGCCCCCAGATATTTGGCGGGCATAGCGGTAAGTAGAAATCTCCTGGAGATCAGGTGAAACGATGGATATTATATTTTGAACCTGTTTGAAGCGGGTTTCGTACTCCTTGCTAAGTGAAGTTGGAAGGGGAGAGAAAGGTTCGCGAGCCCTGTTAGATGGATTAATTTGTGCTGTATCTATTAGAAAGGGACGATTGAATACCGTTGAACGGTGAAGATCCTAAGATTATTAGTTAACGTATTCCCGAAATGGTTAGAGTGTGACACTGAAAGACAGAGTGCATACATCTTTTTGCTCAATGCAGTAATATCACGAGATGCCTTGATTACCCTCTCACGGCGGTCGTGATGTTCATCAAGCTCATCGCGGAAATGATTGAACATGGACAAGTAAGGATTGTTTTGCTGCTCCTGGGTCGGAAATTTTTTTGGCCTATGAGGCTCGCCAGACGGTTGAGAAGTTGACATTGGAGTAGTGTAAAAGCTCGTATTGTGGAAGCACTAATGATATAAAAGGTAGTGCTGGTATCCAGTTTGGAGGGGGGGAAGTGTGTTTGCGCTGATATGGATGGGGAGCTCATGGTATCGAATTGCAAGTGTCATGGTAGGGACCTAAAAAGTGCCAAGGCTCCTTTTATGCAGATCAGAGATGCAGAGGATGAGGAGGGCGCCGGTACCAGGGTGTGAGGGTAAGTGATCGGAAAAAAAATTGGTTTCAACCAACCACTTTTTTTCCGATCACTTTTTGCTCCAGGCTGGTACTTGAGTACTGTACTCGAGTACTAGTACAGCATACCGCAGCGCACTCACGCAAGCGCAAACTAGCAGCGCCTTCTTGTGCATCAATGTCTCTCCTTCTCTTGTCTCTTGTGCTTACTCTCTACTGCTGCTCAGCCTGGGAGTTCGCGTCTGCGACTGCTGTGCCGGTATCATGAGCCTACCGGTATCATACTAAGAATCCTTACCGTACTGCATTCGGGTCGCCCTTAAGTTATGGCCTAAATATAACAGCAAAAACAATACGGGTCATCCGTCATATAAAACAAGCAAAAGGTTTACACTTTTTCCCGCTGTTGGTCGCCTCGTCTGAGGTTGTTGATACTTCTTGCAATCTACTTGGGTCTGTTTCAGAGGTGGCGCAGAGAGTGTGTGTGCGTGTGTGTGTGGAATGGGTTACCGTGTAGCTGTATGGAGAAATGCTTTCTACTTGTAGCATATGTGTTCTCTCTCTTGGGTAAAGTGAGAGCTTCTACTTAGTCTAAGCAAAGGTGCTCTTTCCCTGTTGTTCAGGGTTGGACAGGGGTTGATCACTTTAATTATGGTATCGGGAAAACGGAAATGGTACTCGCATAGTAACGGTACTCGTACAGTGCTGTCTGTAAAACTGCAGCAACCGATCAAGATCAGGCACAGTTGATGGATCAAATTGGGATAATTAGGGGATCATGATGTTAAATCAGGCATTGAAATTCACGGCATTAGTCTAGTGCTGGTATGATAATAATATTATTATGATACCTCTAAGATATGGTTCCTCTCTCTCTCTCTCGCCATCTTAGAATGTGGTCGTTTGTGGTGTCGCTGCTTCCCTCCCTCCTCCAGCTGTTGCTATTTACGTTTTTACTGCCCTCCCGAATGCTTCTGCTCTAACCAATAGCTTGATTGTGCAGTAAGTTAAACCCCGCTCCAAAGCTCCTTTCTTCGCAGCAATCAATTGATCAACTCAATTTCGTAGCATCCATACCGGTACTGGTAGCTCCTTTTAATTCCTCCAGGCTTCTACAGCATACGAGTAACTTGACCATACAGTATCCTACGCCTTTTCCGATCACCTCCTTGATCCCTCCCCTATTCCCACCTGCATAACGCACCCTCCTGCCAAATCTCTCCAGATACATATTCCTCTCTCGCTATACTATATTCTACAGGTTCCCCTCATCCCCATCATCACCCTCACCCAGTCCAGAGAGACCCCCTCGTTATTCCACTTGTTATCTGCGGCAGCCTGCGAAGGTCTTACCTGTCTGAAACCCTCAGCTTGCAGTTGTATTGCAAACTTATTGCCCGAGAACCTGGAGGGGCAGTGGCACCGGCCGAAAGCTATAGTACCACCATTGCTCCCGCTGCCGTCTAAGCAACCAAACCCAGCCTTATATCCTGCGCTGCTCGAGACCACTTGTAAACATCATAACAACACCACCTCTCCCCACCGCCCTCTCATTCCTCCCGTTTCCTCTCCAACTCCCACCGTAATCCCCTGCTCGTCAGCCTTTTCCATACCAACAAACTTTTCACCTACCAACCAAACACGGCTACCTACTGTTAGGCCTACCCTCCCATCCTCCTCCCCCTTTCCCCCTCTCTCTGCTGCAAACACGAACAGAGAGGAAACCCGCCTACACCCGCTCCCAGTAACAACACCAGCAAAACACGCCAACCCGGAGGGAAAAAATCCCGAAGGAAAAAAAGCAAACAGCCGTTCGCGCATCCGAGGCAAGCGAAACATTGAACGCTCGTTCGGCCACAGCAAAAAGAAGTACGACCAACCTCTTCATGGCCTCTCCGGAATCGAACCGCATCGGGGGGGCTCGCCCCTCTGGCGGCGGTGGTGTAAAGGGTCTCCTGGCAATGTTTGAAAACTCTGGTTCTGCTAGCCCTGCCAGTGGTAATGCTTCACGCGATATTACCCCTGGTCCTAAACCACTGAGCAAAGTCAGGACTTCATTCGTGGCGGTTCCGGGGAAAAACGGCCAGATGGGAGTGCAATTAATGTCCACTCTTCCTAGCCCAGTCGTTACTACAGACGGAGGGAAGTTTACACCAACTTTTCAGGACAAGGACAAGGTGGTTCAGAATAGAGCATTTAAGAAGGAGGAAGGTATCGAACCAGTCAATGGAGCCCCAAAGGTCGAAGAGCCTAAGAAGCTCGAGACCAAAGTAGATTTCAAAGGAGATATTAAGAGGGAAATCAAAGCCGAACCGAAAGAGTCTGTTAATGGATTCTCTACGCCGAAGCGATCGCCTACCATCTCGACTCCCGTATCCGAAAAAATTCAGATCAAGAAGGAGGACGAAACCCCTCAAAAGCCTCTTGAAACGATAGTCACGAAGGCGGAGGAGGAAAAGAAGGATACAAAGCCGACGAAAACTGATGACTCCAAGCCAAGGCCTGCGGCCATCAAAATCGGCCATCCTCCCAAATCCCCCATGAAATCAGGCTTCAACTCCCCGAGATTGAACAGATCCTCTGTAAAATCACCCGCTGCGTCAGGTAACACTCTCACTCTCCCCACATCCAGAACTACCACCGCTTCCCCATTGCCCTCCCCAACCATTCCGAGGAGCCCCGCCCGTGGAGCCCCAACTACCGGCAGCGCGAACACCAGGAGACCCACTTCCACCTCAAGAGCTTCCTCCAAGACTCGTTCGACTACTACTGCTTCTACATCTAATACACCTACCAGTTCTACCTTCAATACAAATTCCGACAACGCGACTTCATCGACAGCTTCCAAGACACGGCAACCAGCTACCTCGAAGGCAAAGACCGCCGCTCCCCCAAAACCTGAGCAGAAACCTGTCCAGTCAAGGGAGCCAACCAAGCCAGCAGCTATGCGCGGTTCAGCTTTTGGCCCTACCGCAGCTTCCGCAGCAAAGCTAGCTGCGGATCAAGCTAAACAGCCTACAGTCCGCCGCCCTCCCTCCTCTGCATCTACTATCCGTCGCCCAGAATCTAATTTGGGTACTCGAGCTACTGCGCGCAAGGCTACAAAGTCCCCAGTTAGACCGGCTACCTCTGCCGCCACCCGAAGCAACCGAACAAGCACAGGATCCGCTACTAGCGTTGCCCTAGTTGGCGGAGATTTCTTGTCTCGCATGATGAGACCGACGACTGCAAGTGCTAGCAAGGTTACCGATAAAAAGCAGATACCAACTCATCAACCATCCAAGAGGTCTGGTTCAGTGGCTAGTTCAGGTCGAAAAAAAGAGGCATCTTCACTCCCTCCACCGAAAGTTCGATTGCAAAAGGAAGATACACAATCCGAAGGTTCTACTACTGAGGAGTCTGTTACCCAAAATCCAACTAAGGCTGAGGGCCAGGTGAAGGTAGATGTTGAGGCTAGCGCAGTGGCCGCCCCTGAAATAACGACCCACAAGCCCAAGCAGACCACCGAGGTCGTCGAGGAGCCGAAATCAAGTGCCAACGAACTTAGCGTCGACACAACTACAAAGGAGATCACCAACACCAACACCCAGGACTCTTCGGTTGCTGGACATGATGAGGATGAAGGGCACACTCCTACCACCACTGCTTCATCCACCACCCTCGTACATGAAGGCGACGCCCAAGAGGAAGTCATGGCCAAAGAGTAAGTCCTCTTTTTTTCGTCCTCATTCTGGCTGAATTATATCCTAATTCGAATTTTAGGGAATGAGAGACTGTCCAGAAGCACAAACGCTGATGAGGAATGGGTGGACAACGGCAGTTCCAATATGAAGACTGCAAATTAATAATTTTATGGGAGGGCTCAGTATGGCCCTAGTTTGATGGGCCTTAGCATTCGGCGTGGGGGGGGGATGGGATTCACCTTCATTTCCTTGTTATATTCTTTTACATATCTTTCTATTTTTCTTTCTCTTTCTTCCTCCCTCCCACTCTTTGATACCAGCGATAGTATGTGAATTTGATGGGAATTCGGGACGATCGAAGGTAGCATTAGTTCATTTTGCCTACCTCACTCTTAAAAATTCTTGCTTTGCTGTCCTCAGCTTTTTCTTAGCCACTTTTAACCATATCATATGATCACTAAATTCCCGAAGTCCTCTCGTTTCTCAGCCGTTTCCTTATGTCTGCTTTTTTTCTTTTACCACTCGTGATTTTCGTTCTTCTCTCTGCATCTTTTCGAATTACGGCGCGTTGGGATTAAGGTAACTAGGCGCGCATTCTTGATTTTCCTTTCCTTCCTTCATCCTCCACCTTCACTATTCAGGCCATTTCGACGACGTCATCCCAACACACCGTCACTAGCCTTTTACTTTGTCTTTTTCTCTAAAGGTAAATCAGTATCATAGCTATTGTAATGCTGCTTTTTTGCTTTTCTTCCTTTTTTTTGTTACCGTTCCCTCCTTCCTTCCTTCCCTCCTTCATTACATATCATGTTAGACGGGCAGTGTAGGGGAATAAGCTAGGCAATTGATGATCTCGCTGTTGGATATCAACTAATGGCGTAAGAACTAAGAGCTGGTGCATTGAGAGTCGAGAGAGTTTTTGGCTGTGGATTTTCCCGAGTGATGTCTTATGAGGTCCATTCCTCGGCACGGCTTGCACATGCAAAGCTAGCGCATGTCTGTGGCACTAAGGCCTCTAGGTCCGACTACTGAATCTAGCCAGTAGAACTATAATTGTACTAGTAGCAGCAGAATTACTATGATAGGTTGTCTGTACGAGTACGAACGCTGCCATTCATCCGGAACAGGCTACAATAATGTTTTGAACTTGTGGGTTGTCTTGTCGGGGAGCTCTATTGCTCTGCGGGTGCTGGGAAGCACAGTCCGGAAAATAGTTGCAGCGATAGCCTAGATACTCAGCCTCTTTACTTGTATGAGATGAGTTGATCACTGGGGGGAGATAAAAATTAAAAATTAAAAAAAGACCCGCCATTGTGTCTATGTTAAAGGGTGTTTCGGACATCAGACACCCTCCGTAATGCCCGACAAGGGACTTGAGAGGAGTAAAGGGTCACAGTCAAAGCTTCCCTTTCATGTAAGCTTAAAGATGTTTAGACATTCGACACTAAAGAACTATTTACCTATTAAGGGCTAAAAGGAAATGCCCTAGACATCTTGCATTCGTCTACTAGTATTTGTATGCCGTGTTGTCCTCTGGAGGCCGTGGTGGATCCGGCCATGTCTCTCAAGGTTTCCATCAAATATATTTCCCTAGAATCTGATGAGAGACCTGTCATTAGTAATTCTCGTGTTGTTATTAGAATTCGCGTGAGTTAGCATATAAATTTACTCCAAAGTGGGGGTGTGGGCGTGGACGCGACACGCCGGAGCACGTGAAATCGGCTCAGTTCTCTTGCTTCGAGTCCAGCACCAGCAGTGCATCCCTAGGGCAGTAAGCGAGTCATGGAGCACCGAGTCAAGTTTCATTACCATTCAAGATATATCGGGCCTAAATGACCAGCCCAGATACACATGTCCTGTCTATAATCTCAAGAGAATATGGATGGGTTGGGCCAAAAAATATAGGGCATTTCAGACTTCTAGCGAGTCCAATTCCATGACCGAGTGATCGTTAGAAGACTGGCCAGCCTTATCAGATGGCTTGCTCCGATAGATGAGATCAACAATGCCAAGAAGCTAATCATGCATGTTGCAACCAAAACAAACGACAACAACAACAAAGGTCAACTAAAAAAGGCAGATCCTCCCCGTCCACTCCTTCAGACGCGAGCCCATCTTTCGCCGACGACAGTCCTTCCCCTCCTTCTCACGCACCCTGCTTCCTTTCTATTTAACTGTTCAATCCTTTCCTACAGAGTCTCGACCTCTTGATGTTCGAGTAGATTTCCATAATATTGTATTATTTTTTCCTCACCAATATTCTGAATTTGGAAGGTCATCTCGAGGACACCAGAATCAAAAATTCATATCACCAAGATCCCTTACTATGGCCTACCACGAGGTAACAGATACCATGTCTGAAAGTCACGTCTCCCTCCCCTCCAACATTCACGACCCAGAAAGTGACCGATTACGCCTTGGACGCGAACTCGCCCGCGATTTTGCCCACGATTCCTTCTCTTCTAATTTATCACGCGGGGGCGCAAATGACAATAACAACGATGAAGAAACTGACACCCTGGGATCTTTTGACATATCAAGAGATGCTCGCGGAACCTCTACGCGCCGGGTAGACATGCTACAACACACACCTACAATTGACTCACAGTTATTCTCACAAGAGTTTGCAGACTTCACAATGGCTGGCCGCGACGGTGATGATGAGGAGGTTACCGATAGCATAGAGGTAGGGAGAGGTGACAATAACAACTCTGATTTAAGGTCGGTAGACTTTTCAACGCATATTCCGTTCCCCCTTACAGCCGGCAGGGGTAGGAAGCAGGATCGTAAGATGTCTAGCTTCTTCTCTACCGTCTCACCAAACCCCCCCGCAAGGCTACAGAGCGTCTCAAGCACACATTCAGATCCTTCTGAGTATCTGCAAGCCTCGAGGCGAAGGGGAGGTGCTTCTACCACCAACAACAAACCAAAGGAAAAGGCCAAGCCTGGTCAGGAATCTAAGGGTTTGGGTGGTCTCACGGGATTTGATTTGTCACAAATCGGAACCCCGAAAACCAATTCAAGAGGTCGATCAAGGCTTGGAACTACTGGTATAGGGACTGAGGCATCAAAGATATCTGATTTCGTATCGAACAGTGGCAGTGGGGGCTCGCGGTCACGATTTCAGGGTGGGCAATCGAAGAGCCCACGTGACGAGCACGGAGACACCGCCTCGGATGTCGGTAGTGTTTCTGGTCGAGCCCGCCCTTCGAACACTCGTTTCGCATCATCAAAGTCAAAACAATCCTCATCGAGCAGTGTACCCGGCGGAGGTGCTCGTGGGAATCGGATGGGAAAGGATGATGACCTAACCGCAGACGTACCTGCAATCGTTGCCAAAGCTCGGAGAACAGGCACCGGCACCGATAAAGCAGTTCCACAGTCTTTCAAATCCACCGACGCTTTCCTACAGGAGCTAGGCCTGGACGGGCACACCACTACAACGGACTTGAAAGAAAGATTAGATAGGTTGAAAGATGTTGATGCCGGAAGGGCACCAGGGTTTTATAAACCCACTGACGAAGCTATCGGCATTACCCAACAATCTTTTCTACTCCCACAAATGTCGGATCTCTCAGAACTTATCTCCGGCCATCCCGGTGACGCAACCAGATTTTCCCGCAAACATACGGCTAGAGGATTCTCCAAGACCCACAAGCCTCTTGAATCGATTCCTGTTCCTCATGATGAGCGCGCAATCCTCATGGCAATGAAATTATTGCAAGACAAGGTGGAAGCTCTTGAAGGCTCTAAAGCAGAGGCTGAGGAACAATGCATGCATTTAGAACATGAGTTAAGAAGGAGTGAGACAAGACTGCGCCAGGAGCAGCATCGGGCAAGGGCAGCAGAGGATGGTCTCATAAGGAAGAGAGGTGGGGATAGCGCATTTGGTGGAAGTAATGACGGCGACGCAGAAGAGAGAGCCAAAGAAAAGATGAAGCTAGAACATCAGATGGAGAAACTCAGTGCGTTTTCACTTTTATCCCTTGTTAGACGTATTTTCGCTCACAATAGTGTAGAATTGGAAACCACCATTAACAGCCTTCTCACTCAACTGGACATGCTCACTCGCGAGCTTGAAATTTCTAAAATTGCCTTGAGGCATATGCAAGAAGAGCGCAACTCTGCCATCAACTCTGTTGCGATGGCAATTTCTACTAATGAGGACCTCAAGACGGTAAACGAGGAGCTTCGAATCGAGATTGCTCACCTCCGGCAAGGGCGCTCCGATTATGATCTCAAAGACAAGGAGTGGAGAATTCATGATGATAGGTTGCGGCGGAAAACCCGAGAAGCTAGGGAGGCCGCAGCAGTTGCCGAAGTTGTAACAAGAGACACAGCTAGACGTGGAAAGGGCAAAGAAGTTGCAGCAAACGAAGAGTCTGCCATGGCTGAAAGACGCGAGCAACGGGCAAGAGAGAAGGAGGCCGAAAAAGTAAGAGAACGGTTGGACATTCAGGAGGAGAAAATTGCTGAAGAGCAGAGGGCAAAAGAAAGAATTGCATTGCAAAAAGAACGAGTTGACAAAATGGTTGAACATCAGCTTAGGAAGCTTCGTCCAGACCTTTTCATGTCCAAATTGGACATTCCTGCTGCCTCGTCATTGACTGTCAACCGGGCTTCAGTGCCGGAACCAGTTAGAAAGAGAAGGGAAGGGGCGCGGGCACAGAGGAAGGGAAAGAAGGATACTCGTTCTAATGAGGCCCGCGGATATCCTGCTACTAGTGATAGCGAGGCATCGCCGACAGACGCCCCAGACACCCAAGTCACCGCTAGGAATAACAGGCCAAAAGATCTTTCGACTGGTGACGATACTGTTATGTCTATCTCTGTGAGTATAATTATCTACCATCCCCCTGATACTATTTTCTAACTCCTGTAGCCTGAAATCAAGAGGATCGCAAAAGAAATCTACGCCGAAAGGCGCAAGAGTAAAGCTGCTGCTGCGAGTACTGCGCACGAACCAGCGCCCTCCGGTCGGGGGACGAAAGACCACACAAAGAAGGCCGTAAAGCCGAAAACCTCGATCAAGAAGTCCACCAAAACATCTGCTCCATCAACCGAGAAGGCCGAAGAAACTATTGTTCCTGTTAGTCGCGAACCTGGCACGTCCAATAAACCTACCAAAACCGTCAGAATCGCTAAGAGCGCTAAGAGCGGAGGTAAAGTGGTCGACAGCTCGGCTCAAGTCACCGCCACTTTACTCGCTCAACCCCAAGCGCAGCCACAAGCTTCGGCTACCGCATCTTCTGATGCTGCAGCACAAGCTTCCCAGGCCTCCCGAAGACCGAGGAGAAGGAGAATCGTTAAGAAGGTGGTTTACTATTATGACGAGGAGACTACAATGAGTTTCCCTGTTGAGGAAGAGGTCGAGGAAGAGGTATCTGAAAGCGAGGATGAAGAGACAAAGGCTCCGAGTGAGCAGGCTCGACAAGGATCGCCTGAGCCAGGCCGCGATGAGGAGCACACGTCTCATGAGGAAATGTCTTACGAAGATCCTATGACTCTCCATGAGTCCATGATCCTTCCAGCCCTCACTGCTCCTCAAGTAGCGACCCAGCCGGCACCTCGAGAAACGCATGACGCCCAAAGTATGGTTGATCACCTTGCCGAGCATGATGACCCTGAATCCTGCACCGTCTGCAGACGCATGCAGGGGCTGAGACAGAAGGAGCAAGAACAGAAGATGGCTAACCCTCTGGCGGATATTGATAATTCAATGGCATTCCCCGCCCCTCCCCTTGAGCCTGTCTCTACGAGGAGACCGGAAAACGCTGGGCCATATGAGGAAGAAGTAACTCCTAGGCCATCACAGGAACCAAAAGCCCAGCTGAGTAAGCTTGTTCGTCAACTCCAAGACGAATTTGTCCATATCAAATTGTATGTTCTTTCTCTACCCCTTCCTTATATTTATTGTCACGCTAACTTTCGTGAAATAGAGCATATCAAAATAAGGCGGAGGAGTTCATGAACTTAGACCCATCAATGGGAAAGAGACGCCGCAAGACACTTACTGGGGAGATTAACGAACTAGTGGCAGAGATGGATTACAAATGCGATCAAATCTATGCATTGTACGATGTTAACGAGGAGTTTTGTGGGAGAATGGATTCCGAAGATGATGAAGATGATGAGGAAGAGGAAGAGGGGGAGGAAGAGGGGGAGGAAGAAGAGGAAGAGGAAGACGAGGGCGACTTGACAGAATGGATAATCTCTGAATCGCTCGTCCTTGAGAATGGCGAGAATGGCGATAGCGAAGATTCTGCTGGCGATGAGGAAGAGGAAAGTTGAGTTTGTCATTACTATTATACATACATAGTTCGTTTTCGCGTTTAAAATTATTGGAGTTATGGTTTTTTTTTGGGTACCTTCTTTTTTTATTCATTACTGTCTTATTTATTTTTCTTTTCTTTTCTTTTCCCGTATCAATGGTTTCAAGGATGTATAGTTCCATTGATGCTACGGGGGTTAGTTGGTTAGTGATTTTTTTTCTTTTCTTTTCTTCCCATCGTTGTGCTTGTGATTCCTTACTATATCATACTACACACCTACTGTACTCGAGAGTATATGTTAGAGTCTTCGAGTGATAAATTGTGAGTACCTGATTGCTAGCGTGGCGTTTTCTCTAATGCTTCAATTATGTATAATATATGGTACTCCGGAGTATATTGTTTTACTTGGGGTAAGGGCATTAAGTATCGCACTGTGCTGTGGATGTCACCTTGGTTAAACGGGTATTGTATGTTTATTGATACTTGACAATAATAAGCTTTCCGATAATTCACTTGATGGCCATCTCTCTCTCGAAAATGACTATAATACTTTTTTTCTATCATACTTGAGCAGAGCCTACTAGTTACCCCAAGCCGTTTATTTTTGCTGTACATAAAAGGGAATGTATGTGATGATGACGACGATAAGAGAGGGTAAGGAAAGGGAGGAGGAGGTAAAGAAACGGGGGTGTCAAAGGAATCTATGAAACGGCATCGCTAATCATCAAGTCTGTGTATGTTATAGCTCTTTTCTCCTCCTCTATCCGTGCGGCCTCCTCGTCGACGAAGAAAGTGAGGCCAGAAAAGGCCTCGAACAACGAGCGTCCGTAGTACTCCTCGACGAAGTAACCACCGGCCCGTGCCGCCGTATCGTTTCGGACGTTCTCCAGCCATCTGCAGTGATTTAGATATAGTGCAAACGGCAATCCGAGGAAGGAAGGGAACGTACTTATATTCATAATAGTCTTGAACGATATAGTGTTCGTTAACATCATTGAGCCCGCCAAGCGGATCGAAGGGGCCGTCTTCAAGGACTTTCTTCCTGGTCCCGGCCAACAGAGAAGACTTCAGCAACGACCGCCCCTCAGCCAGACTCTTCAACTTCATCTGCTCATCCGCCTGCCTCCTCTTCCTCTCTCCAGACCTCTTCAACTGTACCTCCTGGATAACCTTGACGGCACCCTTATCCCCACTCGCCAGCGCGTTCAACGTAGCAATCTTCAACTCCTCCTGCTCCCTGCGCTCCTCCTCCCGCTCCCTAACCGCCATCTCCCTCGCCAACTTCTGACTCTCTTTCTCCGCCTCAGTAGCCTGCGCGAGCGCCATCATCTCGGCCGCTTGTCGGGCAGCATTAGTACTAATAAGCTCCCTATTCACCGCCTCGTATTCGAGAAGTTTCGCCTCGGTCTCCTTCACATCAATCTTGTTCACTAGATTGAACGTGATCTGCTCCACCTCCTCCAGATAGTCATTGTACTCGCGCAGGCTGTCGAAGTCATCCTGGCGCTTGTTGAAGGTCAGCGCCACTCGCTTGCGCACGTCTACCTCGCGCTCCACGGCCACGTCCTCAAAGGTTTGCTTGCGGAACTTGTTCTTGCGAAGGGTCTTGCCGCACGCAATCACGGGGCATGGCGCCGGGCCCTGCATGAAGATCCGATCGACGCAGGATTCGCACATTTTGTGGTAGCATACTGGGTTCATGAGGAAACGGATGTTTGGATTGAGGTAGCGGGAGGATTTGCATACTGGGCAGTTTTCGTCTGGTGGGGTGGCGGTCAGTATTTGGGTCATGTTTGTGTAGGGGGTCTAGAGATAGGGAGAGGAGGTAGGAAGGAGACTTGCCATCATCTCTGTATAATGGGTTCGACATTATTGTTTTTTTTTACTCAGTTTGTTTGAACGTTGGCCTGGTGGTGGAGTGGAGGGAGGTCTGCGGGTATGCTATGCCTTAGTTAGTAGGTGGCTGGCTACGGTACTTTAGGTTCACTTGACCCTGCGGCAAACTCAAACCTAAGACCAGCTCTCAGCTCGAATCGAAGATTTCAAGGATCCCTCAGAGCTGGGGGAGGAGAGAGGAAAGGAAATAGCGAGAAAATGGTGGAACAGAAAAGTCTATTGAAATTTTATTCCGTATAATATTATAAATCCCTCCCGTAATTGAGCGTATGATACCGGTATCTTCTGATGCAATGATACAATGCAATACCGGTATTCCAAAGGAGGCGAATGGGTTAGGGTTACTCTCCATCTTCTCTAACCTCTTCTTCCCAGGAGAAACTTCAGTGGTGTGCACAAAGCTCCATGTCACGTTTTTCCCACCCACCCTTGTTTCCCCACACACACTCTCACAACCACCATAACAACCTTCCCCCCTATTCCCTATTTTCGTGGATATCCTCATCATCATCGCCATGCCTATCGAAATAGAGCGATCACTTGAGCTCCATCGTCAACGTCTGGAGGCTTCGCTGGAGAAGCTGAGGAAGGCACTCAGGCATTGGCAGGTTTCCTCTGCTGAGTATGAAGCATTGAGGGAGGAACTACAGACGCTGCCTGGTAATTCTACGCGTGAGGATATGGTGAGATATATTTTGAGTGGACATTTTCTGGGTGGGAAAGGCTGATTCAGATGAAGTTGAAAGTTGGGAGTGAGTTCGGTGGGACTGTGGTTGATGAAAAAGGTGTGTTTTGTTTGGCCTTCTTTGTTTTTTTTTCCTTCTCGTTTAGGGGTGCGGGACTAATCTTCGGTATCTAGATGTGAAAGCGCTTCTGGGTGATAATGTTGGCATAAAGAGAACAGTTGATCAAGCCATTACAGCCGTGGGTCATAGAATCAATTGTTCGTCCCCCTGAATATTCTCCCTCCGCCCTTGGGATCTGACGCTAATGAGACAAAGACGTTCAGGAAAATGTGGATAAGGTTCAGAAACAAATCGATCAAGGCGAAGCTAAATTGGCCTCTCTTCTCGTCGTCAGTGAACCAGATGTGGGTTATCCTTCAAAACCATCTCCGAACACTTCACTGTTGACAACTCTATAGCTTGAGACAGAAGACGGTTTACCAATTATGGATATTCGTGAAGAATTAGATGAGGATGGTAACATTATCAGTCAGTCCTCATGCTCCATCTCTACCACCCTATTTCCTGCGTGACCTCCCCCGAGACAAATAACTAAACTACATAGATACTACCATCAACGGAGCAGACCCTAGCTTAGGGAAAGTCTTGGATACTGCGCCAATTGAACAGCTCCAAAAGCTGGTCGAAAAGGATAAAGATGCAAAAGAACAGAAGCCTCCGGTTGAACCCTCAGAGGGAACCTCAGAAAATAAACCAGCAGAGGTGTTTAAACCCTCCCCCCAGATGCCATCACCAAGTATACGAAAGAATGATAAAACCCCAGCGGAGAACGAGTTAGATGGTGTCAAACCTATATCTTCTAAAGATGGAGAGGGCGGTGGCTTTGTTAGAGTTCTCGACGATCCAGTTCTGAAGGAGGAAGACTTTGTAAAGGAAGTACCGACTGATTCACCTGAGGAGGCCGAGATGAGGAAACAGATGCTGAACTATAACTTGCAAGAAATTGGGGCTGTAGTGGCGGAAATCAATCTCGAGGAAGAGGGGATATATTATGGGCATGAAGACGACTTAAATGAAGAGACAGATGAGTTGGATTCTGAGGATGAAGATCGTTATGGACGGACTGCTACTCGGGTCATCACTCCGGAATATCAGAAGGAAATGGAGGATTTGGCCCGCAAGATCAAGGAGCGTGGAGAAGCGGCAAGGGCCGCAGAGGCCAAGATGCGGGAGGAAGATAGTCAACAAAGGAAGGATGAAGCAAAGGCTCAGAAACCAAAGCCGAAGAAGAAAGGTGTTCGGTTCGCCCCTGAGCCAGAGATATCTCCAGCACCACCGCTCATGCCAGACTTGCCGGTGCCGCCGTCAGCTCATAACACGGAAGATGCTCTTCCATTATTGGTTGATCTGCTTGCTATGGATGCTATGCGGAGGAGCGGGGTGGCCCCCGGGAGCACAGCGCCTGCAAAGGAGAAGGGACCTAGTATCTTTAAGAGTGAGAAAGCTAAAGTGCAGAATGAAAAGGTTGCAGAGGTCTATGAACGGGTGGTTCCCGTATCAGTCCTTAGCTCAAATGTCATGGAACGTTCTGCAGATGATGGGTCGGCCTCGTTTGAACCTCCTATATCAAGATCGCGGAATGTTTCACGCTTCAAGGCGGCAATGGCTGCTCCTCGGGACGATGATGCTGACCATGATGATGTTTCACCTCCTAAAACTAGCACGAATAGCTCCGTTATTGAGCGAGAGGTGTCTGAATCTATCCCTGTTCAGCCACCTGACGAATTAGATCCTTCTACTCACAGAGCTGAGGTTGCAGTTGAGTATCACAGATTAAGGAACAAGATGATACAGCAGCAGGGTGGATTTGTCGAGAGTGAGGAAGAGATGGCGAAAGTGCCATTAGACGACGACGGAGAGACGCGGAAAGTCAGCCGATTTAAAGCGGCAAGAATGAAGGGATTAGCGCCATCATAGGGATAGCTTAGAGGAGATAATAAGTTCAATAATACTCACGACATCTCATATCGCAGTTAGGTATAATTATCACGCCCATGTCCATGTTCTTGAGCGCTCCATCCCCCTTTCGTCTTCACACGTGACTCCTACCCCCCTCGTTCCATATCAGGCTCCCCTGTCCGCGGAGTGGGGGGAATGACAATAGGAACATCGAACTTTAAAATGTCTAGTGGTTTACCCCATCTACTAGGTATAATTCGATGAGGTTCCAAGATTAAACTTTATTCAGTAGTTATGATACCAGGGTCCTCTGATGTGCGCCCTATAAAGCCATTGGGCGCGACAATTCGTTTCACCCAGGACATTTTTTATCTTGATTGCTTTTATGGTGGTTAAAAGAGGGGGAGGATGACGATACAGCATTGAGTCTACAATATCGCAGCAATAATGAAAAACCAGTTGTCCACGCTCGAGAATCTGAATATGATACTAGTAATCCTATCTTACAACCGCGGCCCCAACAAGAGCGCATGTCACGACTTGCTCCTCTCCCTAGCCGCCCTCTCAGCCCTCTTCTCCTCCTCAGCCAGCTCATCCTGGCGAACCTGTTCCTGGTACAACTTATCCGCATGCATCTGAATCCTCTCATCCACCTCAGAAGACCTCGCGAAATCCGACATGTACCCCATAGCCTGCAAGAACTTCTACCACTCCCTTGTCATTAGTCTCCCCCACCCTTCCCCCCTCCTAGGAAAGATCAAACATACCGTCTGCGTAGTGTAACAATCTTGCAATCGCACCTTCTCACCCCCACACCCGCGTGCCTTCTGCGCGAAGCTGCCGTGGCGATAGCACTCGTGCAGCGCACTCTGCTCGCCCACACAATTCTCGAGTGCGGCGCGCGCGATCAAGCTCTTACGGTACTTGTATGCCTGCAGGATATCGGCAAGTTGTTCCTGCGAGGATTTCGAGGCCTGGGTGAGGCCTTGCGGGGTGTATTGGGCCCAGATGTCGGCGTAGCGATCACCGTAGGATGAGTTGATAGTTCGGGGGTTTTGTGGGGGGAGGGAGTTTCCGGGGGTGCAGGAGTGGGGGGTTCGGTCGAGGGTGGTGGTGGTGGTGGTGGGGGGGCGAAGAGGGTTTTAGTGGGGATTCTTTTAGGAGAAAGTCCCGCAGAGCCGGGTCTAGGTGGCTGAGGGGGTCGGAGGGGTTATCGGCGTCTTTTGAGGAGGAGGATCCCCAGAACCAGCCCATTGTTGTGTGGAATTGAGGTGGGAGTTGCAACGGTTTGTGATATGGGGGGGTATTTGGTGGGGTGGAGGGGAAGGATTTGGAGGCAGAATAGTGTTTGCAAAAAGGAAACCTAACCCTATAGGATAAGATGATCATCACTACCGGATTATTAAGGGCGAAGCTTAGGAAGTGATCATTCAAACCCTGAGGATAAGATAACAGAATTGTTTCAGGCTCATGTTCCGTTCCAGCTCTTAACCCGCCGGATAACCCCACTGAGTTCTCCTGGTTCTAGTTTGTGTGGGGCTTGCCACAGATTTAAATGCTTGCAGCTTGTAATACCAATACTTGGAGAAAAGAAGAAAAAAAATGATAACCCCTCAATAACTTCTAGGGAGCTATTCAGTACTAGAATAATACCATAAATACAATATAAAAACAGCCTAAACCACGAATATCACCTCTGCAAATCATAGAGAGTTCACCAATAATCACTCGAGGGCCCCAAGAATGGGGCTTTTGTGAAGGGGGGGAGGGGGCCTGCCAAGCCTTTGTCACCGGTAACATGCAGCGTGAATCAAAACTGGTGCAGTAAATCCCCGACGCGTTACTCCTCTGTTTTCTGTTAACGCAACCATTCTTTAAAATAATAAAAAGACCTCCCCTTTGTTCTCACTTTCTCACTTGCCCATCCCTATCCCTCCCCTCTCCTCAATCTAACGATGGCTTCATCTCGTGAGTGTCCGAGATTTATTTTTCGAATATTCGGGTAATGTGCTAATTTAGAGGTAGAGAATGAAAGATACCAAGAGCGGCTGGCTGCGCGACAGAGAGGCGCTGGGTGAGTTCCAATTTTTGTTATCGGTGTAACAAAGTTCTGCTAACTAGGGCATTCCAGAACACATAAGATCCAGAATTTAGGATTTTCTATACAGCCTCTTGCGCCGCCTACCCGTCCGGCAGTTCCCCCTCCAGCAGCAGCTCCTTCGGCCGAACCACCGAAACAAGTGACACCGCCGGCAGGTCCAGTACGGAGGTCGCTGAGAACTACTCTAACTCCCCCACTACACCCTTCGGGAGAAAAGAGGAAAGCAGGTTCGCCATTACCTTCTCGAGATCGCGCAGGAAATATCTTGGCCTTTTCAGGTCCCTCACCACTCCGAAATGAAGCTTCTTCCGCTCCGGAGGAGACATCTACGGCTGCGCCCCCGCGGCGAGTATCGCCGCGTACACAGACTACACCTGCTATCACGCAAATCAGATCGTCTGTTTCTCCTATTGATGCCCCAACGAATTTTACAGCTGCTAAGGCATCTGTGAGGGTTAATGCTCCCAAACCAGCGGTTGCTGCTGTGACCCCGGTTCCAAGGGGGAAGAGGACTAGACAACCCAGCCCTGGGAAATTTGTGAACACCCCCGAGGAGCCGACATGGAATGGGAGGAGTAGTTCGGCAGTGGTTGATGAGGTTCCGGAAAGTGAAGCTTCAACTCTGATTGAGAAGAGCCCTGAGGGGAACAAGCGGAGAAAAGTTATCAAGGAGGTTCAAGCATCGTCGGATGTTGGGGTGGTGCAAGACAATAATGAGGATGAGGATGAGGAGATGGTTGGGGAACAGACGATGGAGCGATCAATGATTGAGGAGACAGCGGACGAAGAAGAGGAAGCGGAAGCCGATGAAACAATGCTGGAGACCCCGGTGCAAAACTTAGACGAATCTCGGCCCCCACCAAATTCGTCGCCTCCTCTTTTCTTAGGTGGCCAGGATAGCTCGGAGGAGGAGGAAGACGAGGAGGAGGAGGAGGCGGAGGCTAGACCAATTCAACCAAAGTCGGCGCCTCAGCCTAAATCAAAGCTTGCGGGCAAACGGGTCCCGTCTTTACCAGAGTCAGAGGAAGAGGTGGTAGACGAGAGTTCGCAGCTAGGGTCGGGGGGGAAAGACAAAGACAAGCAACTCTCTGACGAGGAGCAAGAGGACGAAGATGAATCTGGAGCCGAGGAACCAGCCCGACGGATTACCAAGAAAGCCCCCAAGGCCTCCAGGCCATCAACCGCTGCTCGCACTAAGCCAAAACCTAGGCCGTCCAAAGATACTGATGAGTATGAACATGAGCCAACCACGTTCCCCGTGGTCGTACATAGGTTGGCGAAGGGCGATGCCGGCACCAAACTCCCAGCAGGAAGTCAGAGGGCCGGCGTCAACCCTGTCGACGTCGTCAGTCAAGTAGCCACCGAGTTGATTGACAGATTCTACCAGAGGCTAAAAAGCGGAGCAGAGAAGAAAGCTGTGGAAAGCTTCAAAGAAGAGCTATGTCTTAGGTTCTTGGAATTGGTGAATTCATTCCTTCGCTACACTAATCTCAGACTAGCTAACATCACAAAACAGACCGACGCACTAGAGCATAGCATCACCCTCACAGATCGCGTGCGAAAAGCCCAGCGAAGGAAAAACCAACTCATGGCAGAGCTCCTAGCGATCAAACGAGAGAGAACCCAAGTCGCTGTACAAATGGACGACGTACGTCGGGATCACGAAATAGCCAGTAAGAGTAGTGAAGTATTTGTCCCCCTCTCGTAATACCACAAGGCACTTAGCTAACCACGTCACCCCCAGACCCAAAATCAAGCCTCCCAGCTCTTCGAAGAAATTTCCGGAGCCCTTGAGCGTGGCAAGTCCCGTGCCCGCAATGACGACAACGAGCAAGGTCACCCAGGTACAGCAAACCTAGAAGGTCTGGAAGGTCTCGTGAGGAGGGTATCTGCGATCGTCACCGGCGGCGGACGAGATGGGACGGGGATACTTGGCAAGGTTATGGATTTCAATCGCTTCCTGGAGAAGGCGGAGAGGGTGTTGCGGGAACGGAACGCTGGTGGCGCTGCTGCTGCTGCTGCCGCTGTTGCGAGATAGGTTGTTTCTAATCAGTTACTGTACAAAGGGTAGGAACCCATTAACCGGAGCAGACAGGGATTGGTTGACTGGTTTACTTCAAATAACTGTTCCATAACTTTCTTGCCAGACCTTGCAGTTGGGTGAGGGGGTTATGCATGATAGTTGGCATTGTTTAGGCGTTTTATCATTTATGTTTGTGGGGTTTAGGTGTAGATGAATCATTAGTACAGCATGATAGGGTTTTTTGTTTTGGCATTATTTTTATGGGGTGGTGAGGTTGTGGTTGTGTATTAGTGGCATGAGGTTGGCAAGTGCGAGTCAGTGGATATCGGGTAGGCATTCCAGAAGCATATGTTAATAGTTCTTCGATTCATGTTTGATCATCCATATTGTAATATTTTCAGTTCCCCCTCCCCCAAATCCCACATCATGGAAATAATACCACAACTATATCACCACAAACTCAACCTAACCCACTGAATAGCCATCGTAAATGCAAAACACTCAATTACATACGACCTCAGCTATCTATAGTAGCTAGCTACCACTAGCGCAGGAATCTACAACTGAACTTATCAAACAATTAAAATCAAAAAAAAACAATACTTCAACTCCCCAAATGAAGAAGATGCAACACCAGTGACGAACCGACAAACCCCAAATGCCCATGATAATGATGCCCAGTTCCTCCTCCTCCTCCTCCTCCTCCTCCTCAGGTCTTCACGGGCAAATCCTTCCTTGAAATCACAATATTTCCCCCCTCCCCAACACAGACCATGTACTCTCCAGAGAGGCTGTAGGCGACATGTCTGATTGTGGTTTTGACTCTTGGAATTTCTAGCGTGTAGTGCGCCCTAATAACGGTGAGTGGATCGCCTAGGGCGTCGCCTCGAATCGGCGGGAGTTTAACGGGTGGAGCGACAGGAGCAGGAGGAGCGACCGGAGCAACAGGAGTAGAGCGCCCCCTATCGCTACCGGCGATAAGACCCGTGGTATTCAACTCGGCATTGACAACTGTGGGACTCCCCCTCTCACTGGGGGTAGTAGTGTCCCTGCCATCCCGAGCACCTGTATCACCCGGGCTCTTCCCATATAACTCCGTGCGTAGCAAATTCCACATATGGACCTTCCCGTTCGTGCTGCCCATGGCCAAGAACGTGTCTGCACGCGCGCGCGCGAAGATCCCAAAGCGCATAAAAAACGGTTCCGTGTCCGGAATGGAGAACTGCAGCAGGCGCTCGAAGCCGCCGCCGAAGGCGGAGCGCGTGGCGCGCCACTCGTGCGTTGTGGGAGCTTTGTCCGGGGCAGGAGGGGGGAGGCGAGAGGTAAAGTTTTGGATGGCCCAGAGGACGATTTTGCTCTCCCGCGCTGCTTTCGAGAGGATGTAATCGCCGTGGAAGGCGAGGCAGTCGATGTAGTTTGAGTGAATCATGGAGGTGGAGAAGTGCGGATACATGAGGGTTATGGGCTTATCTCTGTCCGCGGACGCATCCGGGAGGTCGGGCAAGACCCACAGGTTCACGATGTGGTCCATGCCGCCGGATAGGAGGTATCGGCCCGAGGAGTGGAAGGCTATAGATAGGATTGTCTCTCTATGGCCCTCGCCCGCACATATCAGTGCGCATGGTTGCCGGTGGTGCGCGGGGTCCAGGCTCCAGATCCGGACAGTGGAGTCGGCAGATGCGGAGGCTAGGAGTGCTTGGTTCCTTGGAGATGTGAGAATCTCCATGATCTCGTCGCCGTGACCGCTGAGGGTTTGTACGACTTTGCCCGTCTTGACGTTCAGGATTTTGATGATTCCGGCTTGCCCACCGACAGCGAGAAGTGGGTCTCCGGTTTTCAGGTCTTTGGTCCACGAACCGGTGCATAGTGACTCGTTGAATTTGAGGTCATCGAGGAAGTACTGTATTACTTCGAGGCCTTTCGTAGGATGTGGTCTTGCAATAATAGTTTCCGGACCACCGACCACGGCAAAAACCGGATCATCGGTGGGTTTGGTGTATGGATAGAAGTATACGCCATAGTAGGTTGCACTTTTAGCAGTGCCCCTGTTTGGCTGTCTTGTATAGTTAGCATCGCACTATGTAAATATTGAGGGCGGAGCATGTTTTTTTCGTTCTATGATTTATTTAGGGTAGACGTACTCCGATGGTTGTCCTCACGGAGTGGAAGAGGGTTCTGTTAGACATTCTTATAGTATTTGTGGAACGCAGCCTGAACTATAACTGTTGTATCATTGAAGAGGTATAGCTCGAGGGATGGGGGTTTCCGATGGTGCTCGTGAGGTGAGTATGGAGCTGTTGAAAGAAGTTGCGGCTCTGCGGAAGGCATACCTTCCAGGGTCCTTGAGCAATTCCTTCCACGGCTGTGATTCGTTGTGTTTGACGGGACATCACATCCTACGAATGGGAGGTTTACTTCATAGAATATCTATCGGTAGATTGTAAACTGGGTCTGTCTGTCTGTAGCTTTTTTCTTCTTCTTTAGATGTGAACGAGTGTAACCGAGTGAGTCTAGAAGTCAGGCAGCAGAAACCGCTACCGTTGGTAATAATTTACTAATATTTAAATACAGGAGTTCTTTATCGGGTTAATGTTTGATATAGACAGCGTGGGATATATTGGACCTGGTGTTCTTCTCTCTCCCCCGGCAGCATCCTGGAGGTTATTACAACAGGCTTGCCTTGTTAAACCAGATGCTTCACATGAATTTCACCTCCGTGTTTACCGTCAGTTCCTGGGCGTGGCTTAGGTTTTCCATGCTCCATGTGTAAGGTATAGTCGCACCCCGTTGTCCCGGACCTCACTCTCCCGGATTATTCGTTGTCACAGATAATTTTTCAAGATTTGTGCGAGCTACATAGAAATACCCTTCACTGTCCCGGATATTGGGGGGTTTTCAGACCGGATGCAAATTTAGATATTTCTAACCCCTGTTCACATACAAAATATATTCACTGTCCCGGATTTCCTCCCAATTCAACCCTAAATTCTCACATCATAGCTGCTCAAAGGCATGATTGATGCCACTTGTGGTCCACTGTGTAGGCACACAAGTGAAATGTTCTTCCTCATCTGAGCCCGCACTATCATCCTCCCAACCAGAAATGTTTTTACTGCCAGGAATTTTCTCCCCATTCCCGGGTCTCAAATCCAAGGAAAGCTGGTTGACTGAGCCTATCAGAAAAAGGCAAGGCTGATCGGGAGCAGGTAATGGGGCCTTGGAGGAAAGGACGAAAATACTGTGAGAGGGTTGATTCAATATAAACACTGGACCAAACAGACTCCTCGGACACGGACATAAAATAGCAACATGAGATAGAGTAAATCTTACCGATTGGAGGACCTTCAGCAACACTTCTCTCCCTGTTCTTTAAGTGATCTGAAAGACTCTGAATTGTCATATATTGTCCATCTGGTCGACGGGGGCATTCCTCAAGCGCAGCAAAGCTGGAAAGATTCAATTTCGGGTGTTTTTGCCGCAAGGAACAGAGTCATGTCAATTATCACTCGCTTTTCAGTTTCTTTAAGGATGATTTTTATCACCCATTTCACTGTCCCGGATGCTTCACTGTCCCGGACGGTCAGATCCTAATTTTGGCCATCCGGGACAACGGGGTGCGACTGTACTGTAAAACCAAATACAAAGGGGTAGAAGGTCCGGTGAATTTCGGACCAACTCACAACCCGGCATTGAATATCGTGCTATTAGACAATATCCACACATCTCTCGAGTATGATGCTTGTAAATTCTGAGCTCTTGGTGGCTTTAAAAGCTCTTCAGAAACTTTGCCCTTCAACAGAAGCTCCTAATCCCTTTCTCACACCGGTATCATCCGTTTGCCGGGGTTGAAACGATACTGCTGCGTCACTAAAGTAAAGACCACAAGCAATGGATTGCTCGAGTACCGGTGTTGTACAAGGCAGAACCGGAAGGTTCCCAGGATTCCAGCAACTTGCGGGAGGTTGGTCTTCAGAGCCCTCAATCTCCGACCTGGCATTCCCTATACCAGAGACAGAAAACAAACAAATAAACATGCCGCATCCCAGGTTCTCGCGGCATTGAAGCTTTGGCAAATAGGGGGAGAGTATACAAACGAGCGCGGTAGGGCAGCCAGTGGCGGGGTTTGAAAAGCGAAGGGAGGAGAAGAGAGGTGCATCCAACAAAGAAAGCCGATCGATCCTTGTGTGTTGTGGAGTACTAGCGGACGGACCTGCCTACTAAGGGGACCAATTTCTCCACCAACACACCTACAATCGCCAGGTGAACGGATAGAATTCCCTATGTTCTTTGGTCGTTCCAATATGACAATATGATATTTCCTCGGTATAATACATTTCACCCTGATACCAGTACAGCGCTCTACCCCACTTCTAAGCCGGGCCCCAGTTGGGACTGGTGGATGTTCTCGCTCTTACTCTTGTTCCTCCTGCTGTTTCTTCGTTGATCTGTCTGATGTTTGTTGACGAGGATGTCCGCCGCGAGTCGGTGCGTACGACGAGCGAACTACCTCGATCATATCATGTTCATAAGAAGCTGGACGACCGGCATTTCCCTGCCAGTGGTGTCATTCCCTACCAGTTACTGAACAGTCAATCTTCTATCCATCTGCTACGATTGCTTCCGCTACAAACTATCACGTTGCTGTGACATGCTCTTGTATTCCCATCACACGGCCCGTCCAGCCGGACCCCTCCACACATCTTGTTCTGAGATTATGATAGGGTCGCTTTAGGATAGACTGCAAGCATCACTCGCACAGTTATCGGCTGCCCGCGTAATGATCAGGCTTGCTCCAACAGAATCTCCAACTTATTTTTTCTTTTTTCTCCTTCTTCCATGTTTGCAGACCCATGATTGGTTTCCATCAGAGAGGAATAATCAAAAATACAATAATTCAGAATCCAACACCGATAACCTATTTCTCCTCCGATCGCCCCGAAGTTTGATCTCCTTGGGGATTGAGAGGTCTCATCCGACTCAGTGGGTGACTGGATCAGATTCAGAACCCACGAGCCTTTTTTTTTCCTTTTTTTTCCTTCTCGCAGATCCCTCGTTGTGCTCGGTAAAAGTTTTGGGCCGTAAGGCGATGGACCGCCGATGCTGGGTCTAAATGTAACGGTAGCACATTACTCGTACTGTAAGTCAGACGGTGAGAGGGCCCAACGAAAGAGCCGTACCGTAGAAGATCTGCCCTTGCCAAGATATTCCGTACCCGGCAAGTGCTTGTAAAGTACTCGTTGTTCTTTGAGCTTACTCATGGCAGTATTTTGTTCGTAGCTTGAGTATACTAGTACTAGCATTGTGCTGAGATGGTAGTCACGAACCATCTCCTCTACATCTCCGGTGATTGAAATCTCAACACCAGAGAAATCATCGTCAACTTTTCACCTTCCCCTCTATCCCTGATAATGGCTCTTTTGCCTAGGGGTTCATGGCTCTTCCTTCTCCCTCCTTCCCTTTTCCCTTACAGTTAAAGGGCCTTTTCGTCAGAGTTGTGTCGCGTTAAACCTCCCGTTTCGCTTCGCTTCTCGACCCCGCTTCACGATGCTGCTCACTTAGCTACGGTCGGCAACACATTTCCTCTGCGCTCATGAGAGCTATCTATTTATCTCTCCCACTGGGACCTTAGACTCTTGTCTACTCTTCCATTTACTCTCCTCCCAGTTTTGTCCAGTTGCTCTGTTACAGCTACAAGTTCGCTCATTAAGGTTGGCTTCCTCTCAGCCCGGTCGCTCCGGTCGCTCCCACGTCCTTTTGCCATGGTCGCATACCTCAGTTACGCTCTGTCATGGTATTGCACTGCCTCCTTGGCTGATGTCTAACGCCTTGGTCGATTATAATTGTCCGGTCCCTTGCTATTCAGCTGCTCTGGTCGGCCCCACTTTGATATATGTTTCTTATCTATTGTGGTTTTCGTTATAGTGGTACACTCTCACTTACCCATTAGGGGTTTTACTTTTGTTGTTGAAGTCTACGGAGAAGGTTTTCCTGTTGCTTTCTGCTTTCATATTCGAGGGGTCCTTTCTGTCTTCAGGGTTGCTGAGCCGGCTTCGGCAGTTTGGTTTCTTTCTGTTGACGGGCAGGTTTGCTCTTCTTGTATGCGAGGTGTGCGGTTGGTTCCACACCAAAGGGACTTGGGGTGATAGTTTTTTCCTTGGTCCGGGGAGGAATTGTTTTTGGGATTAAGGTTTTCTTTATGCTATAGCTAGCACTGCATGCGAGTTCTTATACCTTAACAAGTAATACATGAGATAAAAAAAAAAAAAAAAAAAAAGTGCTGAGATGGTTGTATCAAGCTTCTTCCCCTCTATTTTCCGCATAAAGAAAATAGACCAATCAAATCCTCAAACGCAACTGAGCTCAACACCAAGAACATTGGTCGTGATACCAAAGAGAGTAGCAACCAGCCACCCCTCGCCACCCAAAACCTGAACCAAACTTAAGAACTGGTGCAGCTTCCCAGTTTGAAGAGTGAAAATATGACAGCAGATTCTCCTACCCCAAGAGTACTTCTCAAAGGCCCTTAGTTCCAAGAAATATTGACTGCAATCGAAGGAGCACTCCCCACCCTCTCACTCTCAGAAGGTTCAGCACTGAGGGAAAAACTAATAAATCCTGACGAAGGGGAATTCACAGATGGTGAAACCACTACAGCGGTCCTTCAACTTGAGATGCTAGCTATGATCCTAAGATTACAGCAACAGATTTAGTCACTAACTGATACGGTCACAAAACTCTCCAATAACGCTAGAGACCTTTCCACAAATGTAGCAGCATTGATGGTGAAAAACAACCCGCAAGTCAGCATACTAAAACGATAATAACCCATGTCCTATGCTGAGGCCGCAGCTACCCGTGACGAGAAGTCAACGCCATAAACCCCCAAAAAGGGAAGAAGAGGACCGGTACTGTCGGACCCACACCACTACAAAACCCCAAAAATAAGCAGACTAAGAATGCCAAGACCCCAGAGGACGCAGCTGAAATGGAAGATGGTGGTCGGATGGTACCAACTGAAATACGCCCTAAGTCACTTACTATAGCAAAAAGATGGATTTATTCCACTAGATCTGATCCGGCCCCACTGTAAAATTTCCTAAGCTTGGAATCTAAAATCAACATGGCGATCGCGAAGAAGTTAGGAGAGTGTGGATGCACAGCACCCACCAATCTACAGATTCAGATCAACTCAATAATAGGAACGATCTCTTTCACTACACCGCCAAATGTTATTAGCAAAAAAAAAATCTATCTTTTGTGCTCCACGGTGAGCTATGTCGTTGAGTTTTACGTTTTGGCTAATCGCGAGTGACCCCGGTTAATCATAATGCTTCCGATTGTATCAACTAATAATCAGATACAAATCTTAGGCCCTGTTCAGCACGCCACTATAAAAAAAACGCCATTTTTTTGAAAACACCATATTTCCTAATGCCTAATGTAAGAGTGGGTAAATGACAATAATCTTTTCGTAGAAGGATAGCAGAAACCCTTCTGCATATTGTGTGAAAAAATGGAATTAATTGGAGGCCTGACCATTGAGTAGTATCAAAAATAGTGATGTTGCAAAATATTGCAGGACATGACCTCTTATCTTTTGTAACATCTTCCTTTCTGCTACTCTGCAATGGTCAGGCCTCCGCTTGACTTCATATTCACTCAAATTATGCAGAGAGGTATCCGCTATTACCCTATGATTTAAATATTGTGTTTGAGGTAGTTATTGCATTAAATCAGAAAAATGGCATTTTTTTTTATAGTGGCGTGCCGAACAGGGCCTTAATTTTAGCAAAATATGAGCTATTTTTATCAATATCTCATAGACATTTTACATTACAAAGTTGTATGTTATGAACTCAAATTTCTCAACTTCGGTATGTAAAAGGTCCGTGAGTTCTTAATAAAAATTGCTCATATTTGCAGAAAACAGAATTAATATCATCTTCTTTAGTTAAACTAATGGGATTTTTAATATCAGGATCTTAGGACTCACCATGTGCCAAAACGTAAAACTCAATAACATGAGGCACCGGGGGCAGGCTGTTTTTTTGCTGATGCGTGAAAGCGACCGAATACAACAATTACCTAACACCTAAGATAGAAGTGATGAAGGCCGTACTTCCCCAAGATTCAAGGAACTACGAAGAATTCAGGAATGTCTGAACTGAGACCCAGGTAGTTTTACATAGTGTTTTTCTAGAGGCGACAATCAACAACGACAAAACTATGGCCTCTATTATGAAGGAGAGCCTGACAGTGTCAGACCAAGTTCAAGCATCCGAGGCCAGATTCTTACAAAAGGATCCAGCAATAAGAGCCACTAAGAAATATACCTCAGTAGTGATGTCGATACCCTAGAAGCTGGTTGATCAAATTGTTTCCAAACGTACTGGTTCATAGTAAATAGAAGAAAGCCGCAATCATATGGCAAGCTAACCTCACGAAACAATATCGCAAATACTACAAATATGGGCATCTAGAGGAAGGGTAGTATGAAGGAACAGTTAAGAAGATCTGGGAAGATGTATATACTAAATGGAAGATGCGCAACTATCCTGAATACTACAGTTACACACCGCTGTTCAGGATATGTTGGCCTGTTATGACAACACATAAGTTTGCGGCGGTCCGTCTTCATCAGATAAGAGCTGGTAAAAGCTACAGTCACTCGACAGAAGTGTTCGTAATTTGTCAGATATTAGTCATGCCTTACCAAACATTTCTTGAGTCTGAGTACTCGCAACGGGTATCAATGATTGCGGCATGGCAACTGTGCTCTTTTGTGCGATACTTATGTATTCCATAACTAAAGGCCTCTGAGATTGCTTTTTTAATTCCTCCTATAGTGAATCAATCAAGAAGTGCCTAATATGCACATAAAAAAAGAAAGAGAACCCCCAAAACTGCATGGTGCATCAGCAAAATGTATTTCAACTCCGATCCCCAATAGCTAGATACCGATTTCCATCTGCGCCTCGTGGAATTTCTGGCCCATCATTCTTTGTTTCCGTTCTTCCTTGTTCGTCTCTGGCGGACCCCTACTTTCTACCCGTACGCCTCTGTTGCTCTCCCATATTGACCAGTACACTTTCGTTGCAATCGGATTTTCCCTTGCTCAAACCTTGATCCTCCTGGCCCGCGCTTGTGCGGACCTTTACCCTTCAGGTCCGCGCTTGCGCGGGCCTTTATTCTTCTGGTCCGTGCTTGCATAGATCTTCACCCTCCAGGTCCGCGCTTGCTTGGGCCTTTATTCTTCTGGTCCGTGCTTGCATGGATCTTCGCCTTCCAGGTCTGCGCTTGCGCAGGCCTTTCCCCTTCCGGTTCGTGCTTGTGCTGACCTTTATCCCTCGGCTCTGTGCTTGCGTGGACCTGATCCTCCTGGTCCACCCCATAGTCGCCCCTGAATCCCCCTGGTCCACATTTTTGTAGCCCATGAATCCCCTTGGTTCATCCCCATACGACTTCAGCTTTCCCTTGGTCTGCACTTGCACGGCCACCCAACCCCACGGGTCCTTGTTGCCATGGACCTTGGCAACCTCGTTCATTACTTGTTTGGATTATGAGCCTCCAGTCTCATCCCGGCTTGGATCTCAACCTCCGGATCCAGCTACAACGCGCCTCAGCAGCCCTCCGGTTGCTTCAGCCACCATACCCTTGTTCCCGGAGCCACTCGAGCCGAGCTCCTTGACTTCTCGTATCATTCTGGTCCGCCCTGGATGCTCTAAGGAGTGGTGCAGTCTTCGAGATCACACGAATACGGTAGAAATCGTGATTCAGCGTTACCCTGCTCGTTCACTTTCTGCTACCTCTTATATTTCACGCGAACTCTTTCCTACAATCAGAATCTTTCTACCTATTCCTTTTGCATAGTGCTTCGCCTTGTTCTGCCTTTCCTCGCCACGCTTTTATTTTCACATACACCGCTGATTCTAATATACATAATAGTAGGTCTCTAGGTCTATGTGGCTATTCACGATCCAGCTATTTTTTCCCCGGACCGTTCCCCCTTTCACCAGATGGACCGGCCCCTTAATTGGCTCCACTTCTGCGACATACTGATCCCGTTCATTGAGTACAACCTCCACAAACCCAAGGAAGCGATTCGGCGTGCCTGATTCCATCGCATACTTCATTCCTACTAGCATAACTAGTTCCAGAGTTTCTGTCACTGGGGATTTGTTTTGTTGTGGGGTCTGCGCAATCACCGCCTTAGATGGGCTGAAAGAAAAGTATAGTAGCGGTTTGCATGGCTTCCTCTCTTGGAATGAATCCTTGTCCCTCTCTTGACTTTTCCGGACCCAAATATTGTGGCTTAGCGGCTCATTCTGTCCTGCCTCTTTGGTGTATCGCAACAGCCTCCTCTCAATCTCCAACGGGCATTGAAATGGCTGAAAGTAGTTCGCCACTGAATTGTAAATTTCAATCATTGTAGATTCTGTGTAAGTTTCTCTCCGGCTAAGGACCTTCTCTGCTACACGCTGTCCCCAGAGTTCTTCAACATAATCGCGGAAGAGCACCGGTAGGTCAGGAATAGAAAACCGGTCCGCAGCCTCGCTTAACGAGAGCCGCTTGATGCCTCTTGCCTTCCCAGCAAGTCTAGTCTTCTGAATGACCTGATCTACTCGCTGCTTCCGCTACGGGACTTGAATTTGGGGGCTAATCGCGGGCGCTGGGTTCCGGCTAGGTCTGCTGCTGATTGTAAAGGCCTGCTGGCCTATCGCTGGACCTCTCTCCCGGAGTCTCGCCGCCATGGGAGAGCGCAATCTCTCATTCTGAGTCTGCATACCGAGGACCCTGGCGGTATCATGATCATACATTCCGCTTAAAACACGGTGCTCTAAGGTCTGGACCATGTAAGCGATCCCGGTATGTCTATTATTGTACCAGAACATTTGCTCCTCATATTGTACTCGATTGGTCGTGCAGTATGCTTCTTTGACGTTTTCTATATGCAGGAGTTCCGATATATCAGTAGAGAAGTTGTCCGGTGATCCCATTCGGCGGATGCTATCTGAGGCATGACTCAGCATGTGCATTTTTGGAAACTGGAAATGATAGATTGCAGTCTCCAGTTTTTCCTTCTCCGCTTTCATCCGTGCCATCGACCATCCCTCTTCGGTACCCTGAGCCTCCATTGCGGCCCACCTTTTCTCGAAGTTCTTCGTCCTTGCTTTGGTGCTCCTTTGCCGGCGAAACACGGACTTGCTCTGGTAGAATATTCCGAGTCTGATATCCAGCAGACCGAGTGTATAATCAGAGTGGCTGCGCTGCCCAAGAACCAGGAGAAATTCGATGATGGATCTAACACATGCTAGGTCCCGAACATCCTCTGATTGGCTAGATTGGACCCCATCGATCAATATTGGGCCCAGCACAGCTAGTAAGAATCGCATCATAGTCCTAATCTCTTTCCCCTGCCATGAACTGACCTCTTCGTAGCTTCGCTTAAACGATTGAAAGCCCGGGTATGACGGGATCGACTTAAAACGGTCATTGAACCGGCCTAGAATCCTCCGCTGCCGCAGATATCCCACCAACCAATCCATCATCGTCTTAAGAATTCCTAGATGCAGGAGGTGAAGAGCGTCAGGTCGCCAGAGCCGGTACACATTGCATAAAGGAAACCTCCAAAAAGGATTTTCCTCCGCCCGCAGACTAACGGATGCTAAGTACTCTACATCTTCGGTGTTTTCTCATTCTAGCGCTTGCTAATAGGACTTTGGATCGCGGTCTCTAAACCCCCCAACTCTACTACTCGGCTCATGCCCCATCTCAGTCTGCGGAATCTCGCAAATTGGGCAAAGCCCGTTGATTATTCTTGCTAGGATAATGTGTTCTTGGTAGTCAGCAATCCAGGCTGCTAGGATCGGATAGCATCGGCGGACCTGGCCATCAGCGCAATCCTACTCGTACCCTGGGCCGGCTATATCCAGCTCTGCTATTGGCTTCAGAATACGCTCAATCGCTCCATGCCAAGACCTATGAATCTCGCCGTTCTTCGGGTTCTTTTGAGGAATCGGTAAGAGAGCAACTAGTACCCATGCGCGTTTAGAGCCCTGCCGTCGTAAATCTTTACTAATGTTACCAATTGACATATAGACCGGCCAAGTAGCCTTGTCTTTGGAGAAGTTTGTAAGGTGGGTTTTGTCGGAAGCGAAAAGGAGGGGAACCACTGTTCCACCTCTGGGCACCAAGTCTTGGGTCTCCTACCACCAGTCTGCGGTATAAATCTCATTATATACTTTTCGACCGGTACTATTGAAGATGCGCTCGTGACCGAAGACCATATGGTCTGCGAAAGGCAAATGGCTGAGAACTAGTCAGATACAGTGCAGGATGTTGCGAGAGTACAATGTTCCGGACCCACATGGGAACGCGGACCAGCTTCGGGGCCCAAAACCGTGTTCTACGCGCTCAAACAAAGACCACAGTTTATCTGCAGTCTGAAATGATATGCACCTATCATCATCCAGTCCGCGCTGTAAATACTCATCGATCGATCCTTTTGTTAAGCCCGACCGCAGCATCCACCATCCAAGCTCAAAGTCTTTTGCACTTCGAAATGGGTGCCATGGGTTCCAGTCCACGTCTAGGTATCTGCGGTAAATCACACCTGCAGTGCCATAGGATCTACCGGCTTCACACGGGTGATACTGCGTTTTGCTGGGGTCAGGTAAACACGTTAGGTCTGGGTCCTCCGGTTCCGGACTTCTCGGTTCCTGAGCGCTATCTAAGTCTCTACTTTCGAGATCTGTGGGTGGCTGCCATCCAGTGACTTCTCAATGATGTTAGTTTGGGCCGGGGGAGTACTTGATCTAGAATAAAACTTACGGTCCACCCAAGAATTGTCATCTTCGGGATGCCAATTGCTAGCACCCTCTCTTTCGCTCAGCAGACTGCTTGGGTATGGCCTGTGTTTCTTCTTTGTCTGTGTCTGTCTTTTCGCGCACTGGTTACGGTGGATTGATAGGCCCTTACGTGTCTTGAAGGGCCTTCCGCAGTCCGGGCAGGTGGGATTCGACGTCATCGTGTTGGAATATTGCTACCGCCGTGATACGATCGATGTGATAGGAGCACAAAGAGTACAGTGTTTATACAAGTGATATATTTGTTGCATAGGGCAGGGGCTGTTGTGCTAGTTAATTATAGCTGACTTGTAACAGAACATCTCTCCTGGTTCTTTGTACTAGTACTAGTATAGTACGCATGCGGTATGCTGGAGGTATGTGCCAAGGCGGACCTACCTCAGGTGCTCGGTAGTGCACCCGACACGGATCTTGCCGTACGGACCCTGCCATACAGACCCTGCGACAACCCACCCCATCGGTAATAGAGTGTACTTGAAAACGAACGTTTGTTCAAGTGTACTGAGTGTACTGTTCCAGATATTCATCTTGAAAACAACAGCTTATCTTGAAACAGATGTTTGTTCAAGTACGCGAAACGCACTGTTCCCTGGGGATGGGTGAGACTTGAAAGCTCAGTATCGTGAACTCTGAATCTTGAAAGAGTTCCTGGAAGGGATATATAGAGAACGGCTTTCGCCTCCTAGCTAGAAGATTATACACCACTAAGTTTCCAGTACACAACAGTTTATATTAGAACACAAAGTCTACTCAACACGCCAATACCTGAACCTTTCATTTCAGTCCTATACCCTATCGCAGCCCTGCTTTGAGTTACGGTCTGTCTA